>PVKN010005191.1:0-31462 GCA_004027915.1 Capromys pilorides
CACTGAAGAGGAAAAAATTCATTTATAAAGTTGAAAATTCTTAACTGGTTAACATTTGATCAGATTGTTCTCCGAAATAAACTCTGTGGTGTGCTTGTAAGAGAGGGAGGGAGGGGGAGTAGGAAAGGGAGAGGAAGGGGAGAGAAAAGGGGAGAGGAGGAGAGAGGGAGAGAGCAAGAGAGCTAGGGAGAGTGAGTGTGCACTGGGACTTTGTATTAAACTTCAAGCACTGCTTGGTTGGCCCGGAACTCCCACTGGTTCTTCGGCCTCAGCCTCTTGAATGCTGGCATTATAGGTATGCATCACCATCACACTGGGATCTTTTAACTTTTTTTTTCTTTTTTTCAATATTTTGACAGGATCCCGCTTTGTTACTAATTTGCTCAGGCTGGCCTTGAACTTTCAATTCTCCTATCTCAGCCTCCCAGAATCAAATTTCAATTCCTTAACTGATCTGATTTAATTTATTTTGTTCTCCTGATACCTACAGATATCTGTGATTCTTAGACAAGAAACTCCTCTGGTCCTGGAATTCTGAATTTAAGGACAAATGCCTCCTTTGCCTGCAAGGACAAGGGAGGTAACGAATCTGATTCCCCAAATCCACCTCTAGAGGGAGTAGGAGAGCCAACTCCAAGGAGCTAAGGGTCTTATAAGCAAGGAGTGAGTACTAGGGTTAGTCAGAGCCATTCAAAAATCAATGAGGGCTCTTTGCAAAGGTATCTGGAAGTAATTTACACCAAAACAGTGGCTGCAGTGACCACAGCTTCAATTTCGGCTCTATGGTGTTTCCCCTTGCCAAAAACACATCAGATGGTCTTCCAGTTCGAAGTGTTCAACAAATGGTAGCAAGCTAGAGCCACCAGAAACGCACACCTGATTCCCATGACAAATATGGTCATGCTATATTAGTTGGTGGAGCCACATTCTGTACTGCTGCATGGACCTACAGAGCAACACAAATTGGACAGAATGGATCCTTTCCCGTTGGGGAACTCACCCCCAAGGAATGGAGAGGTCAGTAATCATGCCAGTTGATATAATACAGCTAAGCTATTTCTTTTCTTATTTCTTTATTGTATTTTAGGGATGGGTCTACAGGGTGTTCAGGGACTTACTACTAGATTGGGCTTGTAGTGATCCACCTGTTCACAGCCTCCCAAGAGCTGGGATTGCAGGTGTGCGCCACCACGCCCTTGGGGAGGGACTTGCACGGCAGGCCCAGGGATTGAACCCCCAGGCCCTGCACCTGTGCCTGCTTGGAGGCACTTTAATCCACTGAGCTATTTATTTAGCTGGCCCTTAAATTATTTCTAAATGAAATCATAATTGATGCCAAGTAAAAGTGCTGTGTATCCATTAAAATATAGTGTACTGAAGAAATAAAGTACAATTGAAGCCTTTCCTCCTCATCATCTTTTAATATTGGTTTTCTTAAACGCTTCACTTTCTGTTTTTCTTTCTTTCCACACCCTCTCCTTTCCAAAGTGTGAGTCATCTTCCACTGCACAGTTGTCATTACTTACCTGACAGCCACTACCACCTTCTCCCTGGGGCCACAGACTCACTGTGGTCCCACCTTCTCTGGTGGTGACCAACTTCCATAGCATGACATGATTCTGGCCACAAGACTCAAGAATTCATGCCTGGTCACATTGGTATGCACAATCATGAAGGGAGTTATTCTGTACACAGTCAAAAAGTAGACACTGGTTCAACTGCGTCCCCTCCCCCAAATTCCTAGGTCAAACCCCTAAGCCCCAGTAACTCAAATTGCAATTATATTTTTCAAGACAGATAGTTGGAAATGGTTAAGCCACAGCGGGGTCACATAGGTCAGCTCTCATCCAACACGACCAGAGAGATTAGGATACAGATAAGCACTAAGCCAGTTAAGAACACAGGGAGAAGACAGCATTTTAAAACCCAAGAAACCAACCCTGCAGATCTTTGATCTCACACTTCCAATACCCAGATGCAATAATAGTAGTAATAATAGCAATCATTATTTCCATCATTTAAGCCACTCGGTCTGTGGTACTTTGCTATAGCAGCCCTAGCAGACTAACACAAATGCTAAAGTGGAAAATGCCTAGAGCCACTATTCATCCTGGGAAGTAACCAGTCCTGGAGGTGCCCTATCTCAAATGTTCCAGTGTAGAGATAAGAAGTGTCCTTGTTCCCACAGCTGTTTTGAGGTGACCTCAAATTTAAAATCTCTAAACTTTAGCTTCTTCCACAGAAGCCCTTCTGGTAGCCCTACCTCCTGCAGTTCCAGGGTCCTTCCTGCTCTGCCTGCCAAGAATGTAACAGCTTGTGTCCAACTTGAACTCACATCATAATTATAAAATTCTGCCACTGCCCTCCGTAGTAACACTTTTAAAGATATTTGGCATAGTTACTGGGGGGCTGCAATCCACCAATACATTTGGTCCTGCTATTCGGGGGCAGGGAGCTCTAAATTATAGCCCCAACCGCCCTACTCTCCTTACTGCCTCAGAGTTTATTGTCCAAGCATCTTCGACAGCAGTAAGTTCTGTCACACAACTATGACAATCACTCAACCACTTACAACCAATTCCACTCAACACTCTCGAATACATATATGCCCCAAAAACATTACAAAAAATGTTGTGAGTAGCATCAGACCTCACTAGGACCACAACCGCCCCAAGCACCAGAAGGCAGAGGAGAGGTGGAAATGGAGCAGGTGTGAAAGAACTGTTAGGGACAGAGCATGCTCGGGACCTAGGCAGGGGTTATGGGGCATTCACCTTCAGTTCACCAACTAAACTCAGGAGCTGTGTGATTTTCCACACGTTTACACTATGTTTCAATGAAATAATTATAATATCATAAAATGAAGAAGGATGGATGGAAGGCAAGAGGGAAAAAAGGAAAGCAAGAAACAGGTAAGCACAATAAAATAATGAAACACAGGAAAGTGGGGTAGCCAATCCAGAAAACACAAAGACTCCTTTGCACTCTGTGTCTCAAACTTGTGGACACAGCAGAGGCCCTCAATGGCCCACACTGTTCCCATCCCTGGGACGGTGGCCACCACCCAAGGTTCCTCATTCTTCGCTAACACATACTCTCGTTCATAGCTTTGCACACGCGGTCCTCTGCCTGGAATGCCTGCATCTTCTGCGGCACCTGCGGCACCTTGAAATTGCTACAGTAGCCGTTAGGGTCCAACTCAGACCTTGCTACTCCCTTTGCACATCTCTGCCCTCCCCACAGGAAGAAGGAAGCATTCTCTCCTCCTACTCGCTTTGTTCACGCCCTGCCTAGCTCTCCCTACTGACATCACCCTCCAGACCGCAGAAGCAGAGAGGCACCAAGAGTGTGTTCCTGGGAGAGGCTGTGGTCAAGTTAGAGATGGAGGAGCTCAGAATCCAGCCCTACAGGAGATGGCTGTGAAAAAGGTCAAGGAGGGAAGACCTGGGGCAGGAGTACCAGCAGGGTAGTCTTAGGGAAGAGGTAGGCAGCTCTCAGAGAGGTCACAGAGCTGAAGCCATCAGGAAGAGGTGGGAATCTAGGTTATAAGCCAAGGAAACCCAAGTTCTCCAACCATGAGTGGGCCCAAGCACCAAGAAGGCCGCATGTCCCATTTACTGGGGTTTGCAGGTGGAAACTGCCAGAGTGAATTAATACTCCGAGGCCAGGAGACTGAGTGACACCAACCATCCTCTCCAATTCAAAGGCATACAATCAGGCAGTGAGCAGCCACCATGGTGAAGATGCTGCAGAACATGGGACACCATCTGGGATGTCCTCATGGTTAAATGCAAATTTACAAAGTAAAAATTAGTATTGGGGCTGAGGATGCAGCTCAGTGGTATATACATGGCAAACACAATATCTTGTGCCCCATCCCCAGCAACACACACACACACACACACACACAAATTAAAAATAAATGAATAACAAGCACAAACCTATTAGTCATGCAAACATGCTGGGATCAAACCCAGGGCACACACAGAAGATGAGACGACACCACACTCCTCCATTGCCTGGACACCTCTGCCAACCTCGGAGCCTTGCCCTTCCCCCAAAACCTCATGGATTTTCCCAGGATCTTCTACCCATTCCATCACCCCACTCCATGGGTCAATAACACACATGCACCAGTCATCTGCCTCATCAATCTGTGAGACAGATGCTCTTGTGATCCCTGCTTTACAGATGGGGAAACCCAGGCAGAGACTAAATATCTCATGCCATAAGTGCAGACCCTACCTGAGGAGGCTGTACTCCCTGCAAAAAGGAGGCTGAGTGCCCTGGCTGACAGGGACCATACGGCTAACCGCATCATCAGAATGCTCATTGTTCTGGGACCCTTCCACCAAACCCTGCTGTGAGGACTGCTGAGCAGCAAGGCCACCTATCAAGAACCCATGTGTCACTGGCCCACACCACCTCTGGCACCAGGAAACCCTGATGCTGCCCTCTATCCTACCCCAACTACCTCTCCGAGGCCCAGGACGCACTTGGACAATGTTCATCATCAGGCCGGCAGCCATCATGCCCAAGCCAGACAGCAGAATGGGCACTGTGACCTGGCACATCGTGGAAAACACAGTCTCAGGCAAGACCCCATAGGGCGACCGGATGAGCTCACAGCTAAAGCCACGCAGCTTCTTGCCCTGAAAGCGAAACTCCAGGTTCAGCTGGGTGACCACCATGGTCAGAATGTCATCCACATCCCACAAACCAGAGGTCCGAGTTTGGGTGCCTGCTGTCCTCTCTCCTCGTGACCAGCACCGAAAGAAGCGTCCCAGGAAGTTGCCAGGTGATGTGAGCCTGGAGCAGGTTCCCTGACGGCCCCTTGGCCAAGGGCTGGAGCAAACAAGCAAGGGACAAAGGCCAGTGTGGCTCAGAGCCTCATCTGGAGACCGCCAGCTCTTGCTGACCACTCCGTGCAGGTCAGGTTTCTTCAGAGAGTGGCTGCATGTCAGCTGGGAGCTCACTCTGCCAGGGAGGCTCGCTGTTCCTCTGTGGTGACCTTGACTGTGTCCAGCAGCCTGGTCACGCCAGCCCAGCTGGACAGAGACAGAGCCCACGTGGGCCAGGCCCTGGTGAGTGCCCACACAGTCTCCTGCCTCCTCCACACATGTGATGCTCTGCCCTTGGCAGAGGAGGGCCTGCAGGATCTCAGTCAAAAGGCCCTGTTCCTTGGGCCATCCTATAGTTTTATTCCTCAAGGCCAAGGACTCTGCAAATCCCCAAGAAGGAAGCCACCCACATCTGTGGTCATTTCAACAACTGTTCAGGGAGCTGATGGTCACAGGAAGAGGTGTATTCACAAAAGAAATGCAGTTCTGTAGTCCTTTAAAGGCCTGCAAGGTTTGTCAGTGTGCTTCCAAAGTGAACTTACTTGCTCCAGTTAAAAGGTCAGACTCTGTACCCCAAAGAAGAGGAAGGGGCTGAGCTGGAAGCCACCTGGCATCCCAGGGATTCTACTGCTTACTACATCCTCTGTGCATCCAATAGGTGTGGGAGAGAATGCCCAGGCCCAGGGGCTAGGTGGAGTGTGAGCTGAGGTCACCGCCAGCAGAAGCCACCTAAAGCTGAGAGTCAGACTGCAAGTATTGACCCAGGGCTACCCATGGGATTGACGATGCACTTTACTCATGTTCTGAAACTCCTTTCCTCTCAGGCACCTGCCTCATTGTCCTCCATCAGGGAGTCTGTCCCGTGTTCAAGTCTAAACCAGCTTCACCTGGAGGCCCAGCCATCATCCCACTTCCCAACCTTATCCTCTCTCCCCATGTACCCAGGCAAGCTTCTCCACTGACTGCCCACCCCAAGTCCCTGACGTCCCTTTCACTATGTCCTCAGTCATACTCTTTACATACTCATTCATCTAACTACATAGTCATGACACCTGTCATGTCTCCCAGGGGACCAGATATTTAGATAGAGTCTCACTATAGCTCAGGCTGGCTCCAAACTTGCCGTGTAGCCCAGCGTGGCCTTGAACACATGATCTTCCTGCCTCAACTTCCCAAGTGCATGTGCCATGCTTGTGCCACAGAATGAAATCATGTTTTTTGTTTTTGTTTTTGAGAAAAGAGTCACAGAAGCCAACTGGGTTCAGGACATCAGCTGGTTTAGGATCAAAGCCCTTGCCGCCAGCCGGCTTCTCTGGCTGCTGAATGTGTCCAATGAGGCGTTCTTTCCCAAGGCCCCAGGTAAGAGTTATTCTCTCCTGACATCATGGTCTCCTGAGCTGTCCTTAACAGTCTGGGGGTGCAGTCAGACACCCTAATGTAACCTAGAATTGTGCACAGTGGGACTTGAACCTTCTTGTCAGTACAGGAAATATAAAAATAAGCCATCGGTACAATTTCATATAAAAAAGCATTTGACATAGTTACAAATTATGACAAAAATGTTTCTCAAATTTGTTTTAAAATTGAGTGAGAAAGGTATGTGTGTGTACACTCACACCCACCAGGTGAGCATACGCACATGCAAACAAACACACACAGGCAAATGCAGTGGAAAGTTTGGGCTGGGCGGATATGGTGGTTCCTGACCCAACTCCCAGCTCCTCAGGAGGCTGAAAAACAAGAATTCAAACTTGAGACCAGCCTGGGCCACTTAGTAAAACCCTGTCTCTAAATAAATAAATGGCTGGGAAATGGCTCAGTGGTTAACTTTTATTTCTTTCTGTACATTCTGACTACAGAATCATTTGCTTTTACAACCACCAAATGAAACTGTTGCCAGAAATGAAAGAATTCATTCATTGAGAAAAATTACTTTCCTGCAAAACTTGAGAACACCATATGTCAACAGTGTTTATTGGACCATAATCTGTAAAAATGAAGAATGTGATTTAAAAATAGTTCAGTTTCCTCCTGCACAGAGGAAAATCTCAAAGACCCTGAACTGAATCCCAGGTTGTACTGGATAACAGGAGGAATCCAGGTCAAGCATCAGGCAGTTTCTGGGTGACCCTGAAAAACCTACCTCACGGTCCCATGCAGGGAGTGGAAGGGGGTCAGCAGTTCCCAACCCAGTATATACATCAGCACTCCTAGGTGGAGATGGGGCGCTGTGCAGCAGCACAGCATGTGTTCAGCACACTCAGCTCCTCTCTCAGGGTGACCTTGAGCCTAAGCTGGTTCTGAGGCAGGCAGGCATTCTTAAAGGCCTACTTCTCCCCCTTATTCAAGTCTCAGAGACCAAGCTAATTAAATTTTTAATAAGTGGAAAGATCTTTCCATTTCTCTTTCACATCTTAAACAGCAGAAGCCACGCGAAGGCCTCATACTGGCCCTACAGCTTGGCCTGCCCATGGTCTGCAAGCTGCCCCTGCGTCCACCTGGGCCTCCTCTCTAGTATCTCCTCCAAAGGCCTTTCCCAGCCTGCCTTGCCAAGGCGACTCCCGCCACCCGCTCTGGCATACCACCCTGCTTCATTTTCTTACTGGGCCTTGCTGTTTCCCAGCACGAATGACACACTGCTCTCTGTCTCGCCACTCAACTGTAAGTATCACAAGACCAGGACTTGCCTGTCATGCCTCCCACGGGACCTAACCCAGTGTGTGCTGCCTGAATAAATGAATGAATGAGCAAACAGAATCCCAAGAACAAGAAGCAACTCAGGCAGCTGTTCTTGGGGCTGAGTGTTGTAAAGCTGAAAGCAGTTAGGATGGTGTGCTGTCCTACCATCTGGGGAAGCCCGAAGGACTTCAACTGACATAAACACAAGTTCCTATCTTCATTCTGCTCCCATGGATAAGGTCCCTAGCTAAACAACACTCCTTAGCAAGGAGCTCAGGCACTGTGCCTATGTGTCCCTGATTACCAAAAGCTTGGTTTCTGCGAGCCTGCTCAACCATTCAAACAGACCAGTCACATCCTCCTACAGTAACCAGGACTCCTAGCCCGATTCCTACAGAGCCTTGTCTGGCGAGACCACACTGAGGTGGTGCTGAGAAGGCTCTAGAATTAATCAACTGGCTTTCTATATGAAGTTATAAATCTGTCCCAGGCCTAAGTGACTTGCCTGATGAGCCAATGGCTGACAGGCAAAGCAGAATTTTCCTCATAGTAGAGGCTCATAGTGGCCTGTGACACTGTGATGTCTCTGAAGGCAAGAGAGCAGCCCTGCAGCTGAGGACACTGATCCTCACTCAAGATTTCCACAGTGGTAACGGACAGCCTTAGAGATGAAACATTTCTCTCATTAAGCAAAGACTTACTGCTTGGAATGCCTTGCTCTACTTGCTTAATGCCTTGCTCACTTTCACATCTCTTTGCCTCAGCTATTCCCTGCACTTTTCTCCACACCCCAGATAGGTCACTCAATAAATAGTGGCCATTTCAGAGAAAGCAGATTTAGCACAAGAGCTGACATTCCTGGACCCCAGCATACCATGTTACTTCTGTCTACTGTCTTTTATTCTTTGCTGTACACTTGCCCAGGGGACTGCGAGACTTGCCAGCTCCTGATACTTGTCCTATTAGCCTGTGCACACTCCCTCCTGAGTGTGGCCTCCTGGACAGCCCTGTGTAGGGTGTGGTGTCCTCCTCCCCAGGCTGAGAAGCTACTGCTCACCTCCAGTGTTGGGTGTTGTGCCATCCTCATGCCCTCTCCCCCAGCAGGGTGAAAGGAGATGATCAAAACAACTTGGCATTGAGAACAGAGGAGACAAACCTGACATGAGATACCTGGGCAGCTCTGGTGATGTACTCTTTGCTAACTGGTTCCTAACATCACAAAGGCCTCCTCAGATGGAACTATTGGCCTGAACTTGAGCTAGCTCGGTCCATTGTTGGTCTCTCTTTCAGGGCTGCTATCTCCTTCCATCCTACAGCTGTTCTTGCTGCCACAATGTGAACTACTCTTGCCTGGCTGCATCAGTGTGCAGCCTGTGCCTGGCAGGTGCTCCCTGGAACTACTGGCACCTGGTTTGATTTACACATTGACTTGACAGATGAGACTCCTTGAACCCTGGCTGGATCCCCATTAAAATAGTAAACAAAGTCCAATGTCAGTTAAAATAGGACCTTCACAGAGTAAGACTTACTTTCTAAAACTTAAAGGAAGAGTGATTTTCCCAGTTTCTCCTTGAAACAGTCCAACTTGGCAATGAAAAGTGCCTCTACTTGGGTGTTAATGAGGCCCCATCCATTATGAACAATCCCATCCCCATCACCGTTACAAAAATTACTGGCAATCAACAACTGCTAATGATCTGTTGTAAGATATGATTAACATGTTCTGATCAGTGCCATGTAACAGTTTCTCAGCCGTGGGTAACCTTCACTTGCAAAGGGACAGGACCCTTTCCAGATTCACATGGGGAAGTGACTCCCTCTGCCATCAAACACAGTTTGTGCAGACCTAGCCACATGCACCTTTCTCCAGAAGCACAGCCATGACACACCCTGATGACAACCTCCTCTGGGGAAGTTCACTTGACTCATGAAGGTATACACAGAACTCACAAAGGAGCCCACAGGAAGAGAACAGGTTATCATTCCACCGGCAGGAAAGCCTTGCCACCTGGATTAAACCGCTAAAACGCTCTAATCCCGACTGGTAAAGCAGCAGCAACTGACCTTTTCTGTATCCATAACATTAATACATGTCTAACATCTCTGGGTCTTTTTTGGGTTATGCAGGCTATGTATGCCTCATAGACAAATTCTACTTATGTCCATTTATGCTGTACCTTGCAATATGGCCCAATTCAAATGAGTGCCTTTAAGTTTCTAGAATCTCTCCAAAGTGAAATGAGCAGGCACTCCTATTCATACCCTCAGAAACTCCTTCTGATGGGGACAAACCATTCCAGATGGCTAAGGATCTACACAAACATCAAAAGAAACTCAACAGTGTTCACTCATAAGTAATTCAAATCACACTTCAATGAACATGGAGGGCAGCATTCCTTGACAATACCTCCTGCTGCCTGCTACCACTCACATTCTTATGCAACTGATTCTCCAGAGTACGAACTAACAACATTATCCTGCTTCCAATTACAGAAGCAACGTTAATAGAATTAGATCACAAAAGATCGTCTTATTAGCTGCCTCTGCTTCCTCTGGAAGCACTTTCACTTCCTTCACTTTCATGAAGCAGCCTCAGAAACTGTAAGGACATAACTTGCTATTGGTTACATCCCTGATGTGTGCATTGTCAAATAGCCTGAGCAGACTAATATAGTTGTTAAACTTAGAAATACACCAGAAGGGGCTGAGGAGATAGCTCAGTAGAAGTAGTGCTTCCCTGGCAAGCGCAAGGGCCCAAGTTCAATCCCCGGTTCCCCCCCAAAAATTAAAAAAATAAAAATAAATGACCAAATAAATTTTAGTATATCTGAATACAATTATGCCATACCTGAAATACAATTTTTAAAAAATGTATTTGGTACAGGGTCTCACTACAAAGCTTAGACTCATAGCGATCCCCCTGTTTTCAGCCTCCCTATAATGCTGGGACTATAGGCATGTGCCACCATACCAGACTCAATTGCCAGCTCAACACACCTGCGGGGTGGGGCTGGCAGAGCATGTGGTGCCAGGGATCAAACCCAGGTCCCTGAGCTTGCCTAAGCATGCACTTAGTCCAAACAGCTATCTCACCAGTCCCCAAAACCCAAAATTATATGAGCTAAAAAATTATCTCTTTAAACTTAACTTGGATAAAATTTAGTTTATGTCGATAATAATTAGAAGAATTTTGCTGGTATTTACAGAGACCTTCCCCATGTCTTGCTAGCTGGACCCAATGTGCAGCTGCTTACACCTTAGCTGACACTGGACAGTACCCCCTCACCCCCCTACTGAGTTCCTGCTTACCTGGAAATGGTTCAAAAGCAAGCCTGCACAAGACAGCCCTAGGCCTGCAAATAGGAAGGGCACTGACACCTGAAGGCCAATGGTCAAGGCGGTCTCCCTGCTGGGCTCAGCCTCCAGTGGCTTGGGGATCTCCACCTGGCTCTCAGGGCCTCCTACACATCCATCTTCTGAGGTCTCAGGGGGTCTTTCTATGCCAAGGGAGGGCGGTGCTCCCAGTTCCTCCGGCCTGCCGTAGCCTTCCAGCCTCCTCTGTCGGGTCTCTGTCTTTTCCATCTGCACACAGCTCAGCTCCTGGCAGCCCTACCCTGGAAGACAAAAAGCAACTAGGTTGAACTGTAGAACTTCCAATTCCCAGCAGGCGCCAACTCCCTGTGATCGCCAGGCCTCCTGCAAAGGCATAAGCTGGTTTCATCTCAACCAATCCGCAGTCCCTAACATGTCTATCATGCCTCCCCATATGGCCTCCTGTATCCCATTTATAGAAATTTGCTATTTCATATGCACATGTGTGAAAGAAAAATGCACCTATGCAAGAAAGCACTAATGAAAAAAAGAAAAAGAAAGAAAGCACTAATGTATGGATGGGAGCCTGCAAAATGGTAAATAGAAGCTTGATGCAACAGTGTAAATGTGTAATCTCTGCCATTATAGAAGCTGAAGCAGGAGAATTAAAATGTTTGAGCTCAGCATGCGTAAAACCAGGCTGGAGGGTATAGCTCACTGTTAGAGCACCTGCCTAACATGCTCACTCAAGGCCTTAGTTGTAACCCAAGTACTACAACTGACTGACTGACCAACTGTCTGACTGACTGACTGACTGACTCACACACACACACATACACACACACAGATGAAAAACAGAGAAAAGAGAAGAGGGGCGGGTTGACGAGAGGGAAGGGGAAAAGATCAGCATTACTTTCTCAGAACTCTGGGAATTAATCAAAAGTGTAAAAGGCTTACTGCAACCCAAGGAATAGCTACTCAAAAATGTCTGAATCTCAGGAGGAACAGCAACATGTTTCTAACATTTGTGACATTCTAATTTGTCTCAGTCTCATTGCTCATGGATTTGAAAACTTACCAACCTACAATTATGCTAAGAACCACCATTGGAGTCTGCAGGACTTAGGCTAGAGCTGGCCCTCTTCTCCTTATTCCCAAAGAACCATCTTCACTGACTACACATGCAAACCACACCTGACCTGGAGATCCCATAAAGCCAAAGTCTGTGTCCTGGGAGACAATGGCTGAAAACAGCCTAGCTCCAGCAGTGGGTAACAACTTGGTAAACAATAGATTAAAGAAAAGGCTCTAAAGAAAAACCTGAGAAAAGGCATTTCTTCTGTAGGTTTGAAGAATTCCCAGTGGGCCTGGAAATCTACAAGGCTTCAGTGTACAGGGTTCATGTCCAGGGTGGGCACTTGCTGGGGGAACATCTGAGAAGGCCCTAAGCTCTGGAGAATCTGCACCAGCAGAAGATGAGGAAGAATCCAGCAAGGGGCCCATTTCTAAGTGTGCTACTTGCAATAGCAAGGAACTGAAGGTCGCTGGCGCCAACCCCCACCCTCATGTCGCTCATGAATATGGAGCAATGCATTGCTGATTTACGAAGTCAGCAAAGGAGTTTCTGGGCCTGTGAGGAGAAAACCCTGTGCAGTAAGGAGCCTCATGGCTTAATGAGGAGCCCTGAAAGGCAAGGACAGTTCACAACCACCCACCCAGGCAGCCTGCAGCACCTGAGCCCAGCAAGGAACGGGCAGCTTGGCCCACAGAAACCCACACTTCAGGGCTGAGGACATCTGCCCTCCGCTCACCAGGCCCACCGTGCAAGCCCTACCCCAGCTCTACATACAGGAGGAGCATGGCATTCAGTCATCCTCTGGTCATTAAGCAAGGAGCTCTGCTCCACCTTCTTAATGGTTTTCCCATTCTCAACACTCCAGCTTGACTCATCACTTTTCAGAATGTCCTGTCACAGTCACCCCAGAGATCCTGGCAAACTGATCCGGCCTATACTGGATGCCAGCTGTGGAGGAGTGAGATAATGGAGAGAGAGAAGAGGATCCTATCATATGGTTCTTGGGAGGACTCAGCACCACCCAGAGCTGTCAACAGCTCTCCTGCAGCTACTCTGCTTATCTAAGGGGCCGCCTAGAACCTTGGGGAGGAAGGCACTTAGCAGATGGGCTGGGGTACCTGGGCCCCTGCAGAGGCAAATGTCTTCAGAAAGTATGAGTCATAGCTAGCGACAGATAACCAATGCGGCATTCCTTCAACTCCTTCAATTCTCACAAGACCAGGAAGATTAGATTATTTCTGTCCCCTTTACACAGAAGCAGCATAGGTTACAGAGGACCAGGAAAGTAACTGCCCCTCACAGGTCCTCTATTCCTGCCTCCCTCCAGGTTTCTGTCCTCCATGTACAGGGGACCATCTCCTGAGAGCCAGAGTGTGTAACAGGATCTGCCTCTAAAACAGGCCTTAACCAGAAGCGATCCTTTTGCTCTCATCCCACCTCCCTTCTCCTCAAGGAAAAAGTATACAAAGTCTCACTCTGTGTGCCTTCACTGCCCTTCTGGGCTCACATGTCAAGGCAGGCTCTGTTCTCTCCAACACAAACTGCTTGTCTGGGCCAGCAGTCACCTGTCTTAACACACACCCACGTCTAGCAGCTCCCCCAGTATTGATGTTTCTGCCTTCCCAGCCGAAGGCACTTTGGTGTAAGAGACTCCAAAGACTTCCCCAAGTGGCCTTCCCCTACTCTTGTCACTCCAGAACTCTCCCTACTCTTCTACCTCACTTTAGCCCCTGCTTCTTCTCAACCACTTGCTAAAGTCCAGACTGCCCACCGGGCTGCAGGTCCTTAAGAACAAGTACTAGTCCCACTTCTGAAATCAGGCCCACTTGGGTCAGCCTGGCCTGCAAGTCTAGTGGAACTTTTCTGGTAAGGCCCTGTAAACTACTGTACCTACACCTGGCACAATGGTGCCTGCCTGTATGCCCAGCACTGATGGGGATGAGTTAGGAGGATTGCAAAGTCAGTGCCTTTGAAGCAATTCAGCAAGACCCTGTCTCGAAATTACAAGCAGAAAAGGCCAGGGATATAGCTCAATGGTTGAGGGTCTTGGGTTTAATATCCGCTACTGAAAAAGAAAAATTCCACTTTCCTCCCCTAAATTGGAATCTCTTTCAGTGCCATTTTCTGCCCGCACTCCAGCATAAAGATTACAGGAATAGTGCTCTGGCTCACTTTCCTTACTCAAGCGGTCTTGAGACCCCTTACTCTGTCAGTTATCCACCACTCGGCACACATAAATGCTACACAGTGATTTACTGTGCATCTGAAGTTCATATTTCTGGTATGCACATCTTACCTGGAGGCCTTTGCTTTCCTACCTCTCATGGGCAGCTCCTGGCTTTTCTTGGCACTACTTCCCCCTTATACCCCAACACTGGTACTCTAGACTCTGTTCTCATCTCCCTCCTGCCCATTGTCTGTGCCTGGATTACATCCAGTCCTGGGGCCTTAAGTGGCAAATGCATGCTATCATCTCCCAGATTTACACTCCAGCTGGACTGTACCCAAGATGTGAACCTGGAGAGCCAACTTCCTACTTAGAAGTCTAGGGCTCATCTCAAACACCCCAAGACTCTCATTCACCTAAACCCCTTCTTGAAACAGGGTCTCATTAAGTTGTTAAATTTCCCAGGCTAGACTCAAAATGTTTGATCCTCCTGTCTCAGCCTCCCAGAATACTCTAGGTCTTCTTAGTTATGTCTTTTTTAAATTTTTTATTAAAGACAGTCTCATTAAGTTACTAAACTGTCCAGGCTAAACTCAAACTTGTGATCCTCGTGCCTCAGCTTCCTGGAATGCTGGGATTATAGGCATAGGATACCACACCCACTTCCTTTATATACTGCTGACTTTCCTCCCATGACTATATGCTATCTTTTTATATTTTAAATAATTTACATTTATAAGCAACAAAAAAAAAAAAAGCTGCGATCTACTATCATCTACCCATAATGGGAATCCCTTATTTGTCATTCGATAAACTGTATTCTATTTCTTTCATTCTAGGCATGCTCTAGGTACTAAGAATACAAGGAGAACCCAGACTAAAAATGTCCAGTCCTTGGAATTTTACATTCTAGAGGCAGTAACAGAAATAAGTAATCAAATACATGCACAAGATAAATGTAAGTATGAAAGAAATTAACTACTTTGGGGAAGGTGGGATAATTTGAATGGGTGATTAAGGAAAGCCCTAGAAGTAAGGCTGACAATTTCACTGACCTCTAATTGATAAAAATGGTGGTAACTGTGGAAAGGTCTGGGGAAGAACTCTCCAGCCAGAGAGAACAGCAAGTACAAAGGCCCAAGCAGGGGGTCAGCGGGGAGAGGAAGGACAGACAGACTCAGGTGTCCACACGTGGAAAGTGGAAGAGATGGCAGAACAGACAGCAAGGCCAGTTACACAGGGCCTCATAGGCCAAGCAAGGAGTTTGTGTTTCCTGTAAAGTACAGTGAAAGCATTAGAATCTCCAAGCATCTGGAGCTAAAGATGCCCCAGAAACCCACAGGACATGCAGAAATGGTGATTCACTGTTGTTTTATGATGCTTTGTGAAGTGCTGAAAGTTAACTGCCAAGTTCTCACTGAGCAGTCCAACCAGGTCTTCTCTGGAGTAGATAGAAGACAGAGCTGAGGCTCCTAATGTGAGAGAAAAGGTTACACATGACACCATATGCTCCTGTGACGGATGGGTACACCAAATGGCTAAAAATCATTGTGAACCATAACCTTAAGAGAAAACTCAATGGCATATTTTCTGGTCCTGACTCTGACATTTCTAAAAGTATTACAAAGATTAGTCTTTTTTCCTACTTTGGGAGATGCCCGCTTATGCCTAGGGCACCCAGATTTAGTCTATAATACTACTCAGAATCAGAATTCCTAGGCAATAATGAACCAAATAATTTGAAGTAAGAGAAAAAAAAAAATCAAGATGATTCTAAAGCATGCTACTGTTGCCACAAAATGAGACGTTTCAAGGGTGTCAGAGAGGCAGTCAGAAAGACAAAAGAAAGTATTTAAACAGATCAACACTGACCAACGGTGACAACGTCAACATTAAATAATAAATACAGAAGGTAATTATTATAAGTTTGCATTATTGTAACTGTCCTACTAACCTGTTCCAAAACTGTCTTGTTATTTCTCATTAAAGTTAATAAAATTAAAAAAAAAAACAAGTTAAGTTTGCAGGGCTGGTGAGATAGCTCAGCAGCCTGAAACATCTGTTTAGGCAAGCTTAGGCAGGCGCAGGGGCCGGTGGTTCGATCCCAGCAGTCCCGGGACCCTATGCCGTGCCAGCCCCATCCCCAAGGTAAGCTGAGCTGGCCAAACAAACAAAAAATCAAGTTAAGTTTATAAAAGGTTACTCGTCTAATAAAAAAAAAAAAAAAAACTGGGCTGGTGTAACTCAGCAGTAACAACCTTGCCTAGCATGTGCAAAGTTCTAGTTTATATGCCCAGCACAAGAAGAAGGAGAAGGAGAAGGAGAAAAGAGAAAAATTAAGAAAATCCTTCAAAGCCTAGTGCTTCACTTTCGGAATACCCATAACAACGGAACATAATGAAATGTTTTCAAATTCTTGATTCTTGAATTTTTCTAGGTAATATGTATGATTTCACAGCAATAATTCAAAGACTTTCAGTCACTACCATAAATGGGCTAACAGTATACATAAAGCCAATAAAATATGCTTTAAATAAAAAAAAAAATACAAAATCAATAAAAGCGGGCCAGGAACATAGCTCAGCAGACTAAGCACCTGCTTTGGCAAGTGCAAGGATCAGAGCTCAACACCCGGTGGTCCCACATGCCAATCCAGCTCTGTCCCTGGGGTGTGCTGAGCTCCCGACTGAGACTGAGCATGGTGATGTACACTACAAGCCCAAGCTGTGTAGTGAGACCCTGTACTAAAAATCAATAAAGGAAAAAATACAGCCAACTACAGAAATCTTCCTTTACTGATTTCAGTAAGATGGACATGACCACACTGCCAGGTACAGGGTTTGGCGTATTTTGTTACATTACTTCACAAGGAGACAAATCGGAAGTTGTGAGTAAGCAAGGAGCAAGTAGACGAGCCAAAAATAATGCTGGAAAAGCAGAAACCAGGCCAGCGTAACAGAAAAATGCAACCAGCCCCAATGGTCATAGGATATCCGGGCAGAAGGAAGCATCAGCAGCTCAGGAGCACACATGGTCAGACAAGATAACCCCCAAGGAGGGCCCCACAGTGCTAAGAACTAGGCCATTCGAGAAGCATGAACCACAGACTCTCTGCCTTCTGCCCAAGTGCATGAAACCTCTGAACTCAGGTGCGTGTTGCGCTGCATGCTTCTAGTCCCAGCCACCAGAGCAGCTGGGCAGGAGGCTCACTGGAGCCCAGGACTTCCAGGTCAGTCTGGCAACATAGCAAGAACTGCCTTGAAATTTTTTTTCAAAAATAAAAATTAAAAAAAAAAAAGAAATTAGTGTATGGCCCCATTAACTGTACTAAGATTCAGGTAAGACACAAATGAGTTTCTAAATATGTTAAAAAATTAGGTCAGAACAAGGAGGCAGCTGCCACCAGCCACACCAGAGGATACCCTCACTTCTACAAGATTCCAAGCAGCAGTAAAAATAATCCAATTTTAAATTTAAAAGTCTCATGGTAAATCAACCAAAACTTTGGCTCTGCATGAAAGCATACAGATTGGAGTTTACCACTGACCATACAGCCAGGTCCCACCCACAAACTCCCAATCCAGAATCACTCAACGGGATCCCCAACCTCAGCTGTTCTGAGGCAGCTATTGCCCCCTCCCCAACATAGTTTCACTAAGTCACTGAATTGCCAAGAGTGGGCTCAAATTTGGGACTCTCCATCCTCAGCTTCCCAGAATGTGGAGATTACAGGCATGTGCTACTACTTCTGGCTAGCTACTGCCCCTTCTCTTACATTTGGCAAGATTCATAAAACCCTAGAAAGATACAAAATTAAGAAAAATAACACTAACGGGGCCCGGGAGATAGCTCTGTGGTACAACTGCCTGCCTAGCAAATGCAAGGTAGTGAGTTTGTACCGCGGTCCCGCCAAACAAACAAACAACAACAAAAAAAAAAACACTAGCATGGACTGAGAGTCAGACAGCCAATGAAGAGTCATCCCTGGGGATCTGTGAGACATTAGCTCCAAGATCCACTCTGACTACCAAAATCCTCAGATGTTCAACGCCTTATCTAAAATGCCACAGGATTTGTTCAGAGTCTGCACACATCCTTCCTTATACATTAGAGTAGGGATGGCAAGCCTTTTAGAGATGAGTACCATTTACAATCAAAAATCCACTAGGAGCAAAATGCCAATTAATCCTGAATACTGAGGTTTAAATTTAGAAAGAAGTTCATACATTAACATCTCTTATCTTAAAAAGAAAAATACAGTAACGCATGTGCCATAGGTTTATCACACTGCTTTAGATCATCTCTAGATTGCAATATGTAACTGATGTCTATGTTACATAATTATAATGCATTGTTCAGTTATTGATAAAGTGAAAAGTCTATACATGCTTGATACAGACACGTCATTTTTGTTTTTGGTCTAGTATTTTTGATCTGAGGCTGGTTGCATCTATGCATGAGAAACCCATATATATACACACAAAGCCAACCAGATATGCTTTATGAGCCATGATAGTTAAGTTTTTGTAATCAGTTTTAGTGTAAGCGCACTAATAGTGCAATCACTATAATTATTATGTATATATTAAAAACATCACATGATTTAGATATATTAGATCCATGGTTCTAAATAAGTGTTCAGAAAAGTTTTACATACACATAATGAATGCTTAAACACCTAGGAAAAATATCATTTACAGTAAAAGAAAAAAGCAACCAAATATAAATGGGAAATTAGAAAAATTATTTTATTAGCTCTGTAAATAACAAAGGATACAACTGGCTTTTTTTCTTTTTTAAAAGGCACCTAAATATCTTCTCAGAATGTTGCCTGTACAGTAAATAGGTTGCCGTACTGAATCCAGGGCTGCATAGTGCTGGAGAGAGAAGGGTATGGGTTCTATCCAGGAACTCAGACCTCCAAGTCCTATGAATAGGCTCCCTCTGCTGGCAGGCAGGTCTTGGACACCCAGGAGTGCACAGTGAGAAAGTTTTGATCCTAAAGCAAAATTTGAACCTTAAAATTTCTTAAGTCTACGATAAGGGAAAAAATTAAAAAAAATAAATAAAAACAACGATCACAAGACCAGGGGGAGGGATCCACAAGTACATCAAAGTTTAACTTCCATATCAGGTAAAACCTCTCAACAAGGTTTACTTTATTTTAAATTTTTTTTCTTTGAATAAGAAATAACAATGTGACATTTTCAAAAACACAATAGTGTAATTTCTTATTAAAGGTAATAAAAGAGAAAATAAAAACAATAGTAGTAAATTCCCAATCACTGACATAATGCATATTGCTATCCTTGTAGTAGTTATACAGAGCACAGGGTAGAGACATAATTTTTCTAATCAATGTTGGTACAAAAAATTTCTCATTTAACTAAGAGAAAGTAGTTGTACACATAGTTCAGTATTCCATAATCGCAATGGATTACTGCCAGAACTGGCAATGTCGCAAGCTGTTGATTTCAGCCTTTTCCAGCTCAGCGTATTAATCTAGCTTTAAGTATTATGCCTAGTGGTTAAAACTTTTCTGCTGGGTGGTTAAGGGCAAGTTAAAGCAAGACCTGCATAACAAAACATGTAATTTTGTATCTCCCAAGGTCAGTCAAATCCCCTCAGGATTTACTTTGAAACCATGTACAGTGCTTTGTAGAACTGTTGTCAGTGTCAGCCATTTGGATGAGTTACGGCCATTGCTTGACCAGTTTGCTTTCTGTGAAGGCTGAGGATGTTTTCTCTCTAGGTGACTCTCCTTAGGCTCACGATCCACATCTACCTCTTTCCTCTGTGGTCCCATAATAACAAAGTTGAAAAGTAAGCAAAATCTAGGAGAAAATTTAGAACCAATAGATGAGACAAAGAACGAAGATGCAGCAAACAAACCAACACCTACAAGTCTTCATGAAACAGAAAAACTACTGGAGAAACAATACATGGAGGAGAGGAAGCTCAGCAGGAAAAATTCACTTGAGCTGGACTCGGGACACAAATTACAAGCTGTAAAGGCCTCTTCTCAGGGACAGCCCCAAGATGGGGACAGAATCACTTCTCCCTGTCTGCCTGCCAACCCAACAGCAACTTGACAGTGTTCGGCCTCAGCGTCCTCATCCCACATGTATGTGTGCAAGCACCCAAAGATCTATTTGGGGTAACCCTGGACAGCAAGAGAGATCACCTGAGGCCAGGCCCATGGTCAACATCTTATCCTCACCTGCTCTGTGCCCCTTGTTGAATAAGGGACGCAGTAGCTACCTCTCAACTTTTCTTAGCACTTTAAATACTAAAGCGCTGTATAAACATAATGTGTTCAAGTGTTACTTTTTTTTTTTTTTTGCACTACTACTGGGAATTGAATCCAGGGCCTTTGCACTGAGCTGTCTCCAGTCATTTTTAATTTTTTTATCTATTTTTTATTGTTTTGAGACAGAGTCCCAATAAGTCACTCAAGGTAGGCTCAAAATTATGATCTTCCTGCCTAAGCCCCTGAGAGTTCTGGAATTACAGGCATGTGTCACCACATCCAGCAAGGGATTACATCCCAGTGCCTTCTCTTCACATGTGTGACTCTGGAGAAATTAAGCTTCCTCTACTGTCTCATCTACCAATGACATTAACATTACCTATCGCAAAGGGTTGTGACAATTAAATGGAGTATAGCAGTCCTCGTATTCGATTTCACTTTCTAAGGTTTCCATTAGCAATGGATCTTCAAGGACCTCAGCATAAGAATCACCTGAAGGCTGGTTACAGACAGGTTCGGCGAGATCCACTGGGTTTAAAAGTTTGGGGCATGCTGAACAATCTCCATTTCTAAATGAGGTCAGGGGAAGCAATCGGAAGAAAACAGTTCTAAAATAAAGGGTGGGATTTCGAAGACGTAGCCTCACGGGCTCTCCCGCAAGGCAGTTTGCCGAGCGTATGGAGGACTACCAGAGTCCTCCGTTAAGGTAGCGAGTGTTTTCCGGGATGCTAGGGAGCAGTGGGCCTGCAGAGGCGGCACTCAGCCAGGCCTGAGTGCTCTGGTTTTGAAAAATGACTGAAGGAAAAGGATGGACACAGGCGATTAAACCTTGACACCTGGGCGTGGGAAGCCAGGCTTTGGGATCCCAAAGCAGCACAACTTCCTCTACCTCTCCCGCCCAGATCTCCCTCTCCTAGCCGGCCACCCCGCCCCGAACGCCGCCCTGCCCCAGGACACCCCGCCCGGTGCGGTGCACTCCGTTTCCTGCTCACCTCCCGCCGGCACCCCGCTGCGGCGCGCCTCGCCCGCCCCAAGGCCTGTAGAGTCCCGCTCCAGCACCGTCCCTTTCCTTTGGGGCGCCCACCTCCGCGGACCTCCTGCTCCCAGAGCTCCTCTCGGGCGCGTGCACCCCAGCTCCCCACCTCGTTTTCTCTCTTCTCTACCCAGGGAACTCAGTCCGGCTTTGGGCCGCGCTCACCCAGTGCTCTTTCGGGAGGGTGGCATGGAGGAAGCAGCTACCGACGGCTCTCAAGCTGCTACTGGAGCGCCCAGTGGCGCGAAGGAAGCGGGAAGAGCCTAAGCGACCAGATCCAGCCCCGCCCAGGCCGGGCACCGCCCCTCGGCGGGGCCTCAGGGCCCGGACGGACTTCAGGGCCGGGGATCACCTTGGGGGCGGGACGACAGGGCGGAGCCGCGGGGCTGGAGCCTGGGGCGGGGCCCGTCGGAACCTTGGGGGCGGGGCCATGGGGCGGGGCCTCAGAGCCGGGGTCTGGAGACAGCGCCCGTAGGAAGCCTGGGGAGGGGCGGGGCCGCGAGGGGGAGGGGACGGTGCGACCTCAGGGGCGGGGCCTCAAGACTGGGACTTCGGGGGCGGGGCCAATCGGAACCTTGGCCTGGGGCTGAGTCTCAGCAACTGCGACGCAGCGGCGCAAGCTTTGAAAAGGGGCTGTGCTCTGTAGCTCCGTTTTTAAAATCTGAGCCCGTTAATCGAGACATATTGGTTTTTTTTTGTGAAATAATTTTAAAGAGTCTAAGCGGAAATATTTTCCTTGAAGTACTTCACTATATTTACCTAACTGGTAAGGTATGTTTTTTAAACTTGGCCATAATGCCATCTCTCACCTAACAAAGCTGTTAGTTAGCTCCCTTCAGTTTTCCCTGTCTGACTCAAAAGTTCGTTTCATGAGACATAGAAAAACATTCCATTACACTATTTCAACAAAACACAACTTTGTGTATCAAACCCAGATATCCTCCAGGTTAGGGTACACGTGACGTGCTTGCCTAATTCTGTGTTTCTGAAGGAGCAGCCTCTGGCCCTGCACCTAGTGTCAGTACTGCCTACACACCTGCCCAGGCCCCTGGACTGCCACAGGCCCGCTCTGCCCCTCTTTCAGCTCTGCCTTCCCCATGGAGCCAAGGGTCATGCCCACGGGGCGCCAGCAGCTTTGCCTCAGACTTTGTACCCCAAGTTCCAACCAACTATCCAAGGCCTCAGATTTCCCAATGGCTCTGTTTCAAGGATGTGTGCCAGATCAACCATTGCCATTGCTAACTTATAATTTAGGGGAGGCTAGCTGTCTTCAGGGCCTCACAGAGCTTTCAGCTGTCCAAGAGTTCTGCATTTGAACCTGATTTGCCAGATTGCTGTGAAGGCTGCTTTGTCAAGGCCAGAGAATAGAGCAAATTTTAACAGTTTATTGGTTTTATTTATATTTCTCACATATTTCAGCTTATGGCTTGCAAGGTGGCCTGAGGCAGTCTGTCTAGTTTCAGTAGAGTTATGGGTATGAGAAACTTTTCGCATTCTTCTTAACTCTAATGCAGGAAAAATAAGCTGGCAAAAGTATAATGATAAATAGCAACTAACGCTTCACCCCAGTAGGAAAGAAATGACGCTAGAAAAGAGGGGAACCAACTTAACTAAGCAGCAAATACTGGGTGCCACGCTAAGGCAGGGACTTACTTCTTGAGACTTTGTGATAGACAGTATGTGCCAGCCCCTGCAAACTAGCCTGCAACCTACTGTCCCCCTCAACTATAGTCCACCCCATGTGTCAAAACACTGGATCAGAAAGTGAGGCCTGGCTAGATTTTAAGCAATGAACAGCTGCTGCCAAAACTAGTTTTTAGGAGGAAGTTGGAGATACGATAGACAAAAATATAGAGTACATGGAGAGGGTCAGATCAGTGGTAGAGCACTTGCCTGATATGCACAAGGCCCTGGGCTCAACCCCTAGAACCAGAGGAAAAGCTTAAGTCATAAATTTCCATACATTGTTGATGGATATTGTGAACTAAATTTTACATAATGTCCAAACATGTATTGAATGTTTGATCCCTAATATGATTATACTTGGCTTATCAGAAGGGCATAAAGGTTAAGTGAAGCTACAAATCTGATCAGACCTGGAGAACTTTTAAGAGAGGGAAGAGAAGAGAGCACTCACTCTGTGTATACCCTGAGGAAGACACAACATGAAGATAAAAGTCTGTGAAACAGGAAGAGAAGCCTTACCAGAAACTATCATCTTGGCACCTTGATCTTGGATTTTGTGTTAGCCAGCTTTCTGTTACTTTAAGAAAATATATTAAAGTGATATAACCGATTATACAGAGAAAAGGTAAATTCTGGCCCACAGTTTTGGAGGTTTCAATCCATGATTAGTGGATCCATTCACATTGAGCCTGTAGTGAAACAACAATCATGGTAAGAGCACGTGGTAAAGTGAAACAATCCACCTTGTGACTGGGATGCAAAAGAGAGAAAGAGAAAGAGGCTAGTCCCCTTTAGGGGCATCTCATTGACCAAAAATTCTCATACCACTCCTTCCCTTAGCAGTTCCACCATCTCCCAATAGCACCAAGCTGTTGGGAGCCAGAGGAAGCCAGGAAAGTGCCAGGTGATCAAGTGTCTATAGGTGGGAGTAAGCCTCAGTGCCTAGAGCAAACAAGCTACCCCAGTGCTGAGAAAAACATCCTGTTGAGAAAAATATCCTGTCTGGTTCAGGCTAGCTATTGATCACTTGGTAGCCTTGTGTCGTGTGATGCAAACTTTGTAGAAGCATAACTAAAAGTTTTTGTGTGTGTTGAGTTAGTCTTGCCCATCAGGCAGACTGGCGACCCACCTAGCCCGGTTTTTCATCTTTTTGTCTTTCTTTTTCCTACCGCCATGTCTCCCTGGGGTAGAACCGTTTGCAGTAAGACCAACAGATCCCTACATTTGGTGCCCAAATAGGGACCCCACCCAGTACGAGGTAAGTGTGGGTGGAGGAACCACTTCCAAAAAGTGTACATATTGGGGAGAAGTGGAGTAGTTAGAGCCAGCAGTAGCCCGCACAGGTATGCATGGGCACTGGCGCACTAGGTGTAAAACTTGGGAAATGGGCTCACTAGGGCCAGGAGCAGGCTTACTAGGGCCAGAGAGATAAAAGAGTGCAAAGAGAGAATGAGGCTTGAGAAAAGCCTAACAGAGATTTGACTGCATTAACAAGGGGAAAAATAGTTTCCAGAACCGTAGATGTTGATAGGTGTACATAGATGTATATAAAAATGTTTGTTGTTTTTTTGGTTTTTGTATTTGTGCTACTTTCAAAGACTACTATAGGGGCCGGCGAGATGGTTCAGTGGTCTAAAGTGCCTGCTTAGGAGGGCTCAGGCAACTGCGGGGACTGCAGTTCGATCCCCGGCACCACATGCTGCGCCAGCGCCACCACCAGGGCAGGCTGAGCCAGCCACAAAGTGAATAAAGAAACAAACACAACAAGCAAACAAATAAATAAATAAATAAAATTAAAAAAAAAGACTACTATAAAGGACTTAGTGTGGAGAACTGTTTTGAAATCAAGTCGCAAATGGGACAAGGAGGATAGAGTAAATGTACAGCAGGTAGAGCTAAGCTCTCTAGCTTTGCTCAATTAAAGGACAAAAGAAAACATTCTTTTAAATCATGAGCCATTGATTCCAAGCAGCACAGCATTACCAGGGGTAGGGCACAAACTAGGCTCCCAGAGTCCCTTGGGTTCTAGTCTTAGGGAAACCCAGCTGGGATTCCCCAGCTCCCTGCTGATCTGTTTGCCTCATCTAGCCACAGAGGATGGTGCATACCACCAACTGCAGTAATGAGTCCCTGGTGCTATGTAGGGAGGTCATGAGTATGGTATCCTGTGGCCTTAGCACTGGCTATGCACATTGCTGGCATCGCAAATTTTGTTAGGCTCAAGATAGTGTCTATGGTTAATATATGGGCAAAACTGAAACACTCAATGGGTTTTATGGAGCCACAAGCCACAATCCTGACCAAGGCAACTCAGAAAAATTTCACTGAGTCACAGATTGAAACTAAGTTGTAGATACTCATGAATCCTTATCTTTTAAAACCTTAAAACCTCCATTCATTTTGAGTTTAGTAGAAATGCTGCAACAGACTATGCCCCCAAATGAGTTGAAAGAAATAGCTAAAACAGGTTTGAATCTAAGAGACTATTGTGAAAAGAACATACATATAGCAGGAAACAGGCAGGAAATGTGTTTTACAACTTAGCCATTACAAAGGATTTGCTAATTGGAAAGGATACTTTTGCTTGCACACACAATCAACTGACCTTTACATTGCAACTATGTAGCAAACTAAGAGTTCTACCTTTAGGGCCTGGAGGAAACTCCCTAACAAACCTTTCCAAGATTGCTCAGCAGGTTTGTTGCAAGCTACCCAGAAGATTGTCAGTGTTATGGTTTATGTCTAGTTGTCCCCCCAAAGCCTCATGCAATCATGGGGCGAGGACTTCTGGAGTTTGAGACACGAGTCATGATCCACTAGGATTATGTGTTTTAGTACTGATGGGGTACAATTGGTTTCTCCCTGGAGCATGACCTGGGCCTGCCTAGGATATGATTGGCTCCTCTCTAGAGCGGGATCAAGGGCCCATCCTGGGGTATGATTGGTTCCACCCTAGGGCACAATGGGCCCACGTCAGAGTGACTGAGCACAAAGAGACTTTTTAAAGGGCTGTTGCTCTCTGCTCCCCTGGTTGTTCTGCCACCATGAACCGGATGCCCTCTGCCCTGTTCCACTCAGCCTTGGGCCAGCTGAATATGGACTAAAACCTCCAGGAACTGTGAGCTAAATAAACCTTTCCTTCCTTCATTTTGAGTGTCGGGTATTTGTCCCAGCAATGAGTAAAAGTAACTAAGACAATCAGTGACAGGCAAGCTAGCAAAATAATAGTTCAATAATTGGCCTTCAAAAATAAATTAAACAATGTTCTTCATGTATAAGACACTATTAACTTTTAAATTCTACAAAAGATGAACCTACAGCAGCAAAAAAAGAGTTTTATCAAATACATACAAAAAAGGCTAAAAAGAGTCCGTTAGAGAGATTTCCATATTGGACAATGGAAGGGACCCAGTCCACTACTAACCTGGGGGAGAGGGTATGGTTGTGTTTTTCCAGAGAATGCTGAATGACCTATTTGGGTACCAGAACATACTGTTAGGCTATGTCATGAAGCAGATCTGGAAAAGAAGTAAACAACTAGGAGGCCAGATCCAACAAAGGGCTTGCTGAAGGAACTAACAAAATGGAAATCTAAGATCTAAATGGATGGCAAAATTATAGAACTAAATTTTACTAAATATATGGCATAGATATTATTTAGAGATGAGAGATTTTATTTAAAAATTTTCAGATAAGAGATCTCTGCTTATTGACAACAAAATCTGACTAGTCTAGTTACATTATAAAAAAAAAAAAATTGCAATTGAGTTACTATAAGGTAATCTGGCCGGAAATATATAGTCGAGTGCACCCATGATTTTGTAAAGATGGCCATTTGTGTGTACTGTGTTGTTGTTTGTGTGTGTGTCATTCTGTGAACAGCTGTTCCCCTTTTGTTGTTGTAGTTTATTTTTTTTCCTTTTTGGTCAATACTTGGGACATATAGGCCTAAAAGCATGCTTTTTCATAAGTTACCAGCTGGTCTAAGTCATATCAAAATTGATTTATGAACAGTTTATCAAAAGGTTTAGGGGCTGGGCAGGTAGCTCCATAGCATAAGTGTCTGCCTGGCAAGTACAAGGTCATGAGTTCAAACCCCAGTCTCACAAAAAAAAAAAAAAAAAAGGTTGAAGTTCAGCAAAAATTCCTTAGGAAAAAAATTAAAAATTATTGAGAATAAGAGGTATGGCCAACCTTTTGTACACTAATGAAGAGCTCCCAGTAACCTCAATAGTCTCTTAGGAGATAATAAACCAGTCATTGGTTTAAAAATCTTTCCAAAAAAAAATGCAATTGGTCTTCTCTTAAAAAATGGATTTGATATTCAACTAAATTAAGAAACCAAGGTTTGCACATGTAGATGGTAACTCATTGTTAGGTGTCCTAAATGTATCCATGATTGCAAGTATACCTGTCTTCTACAATGTTAAATAAAGATAGCTTATTGTAATAAAACTTTCAAATTAAAAAAAATGGGGGAAAAGAAGAAAAAGCCTCGTGATATATGTCTCATTTATGGATAATTAGGTGAAAATTTCATATGTGTTAGATAAAAAGATTGGTTAAAGAAGTTATGTTATGTCAAAACGAAAATGTAAGCATGTCACAAAATGTCTTAAGAATGGCCTACAATGTTGTATATAATTTGATTTCTATTTTTTGTGTAAAATTATGTAATTGTTGTTTGTTAACATTATATAGCGATTGAAATGCTAAAATATCCATGCTTGTTGAAAAATAGCAGTTCCATTTTGTGTCTAAGGTGTTTAATAGTCCCATAGGTTGTAGTGTTAAGTTTACTGCCTCTGTTAGAGACTAATGTCATTAAGCCTTTCTTCTGGATGTTTAATAACTAAGGTTTGCAAACCAGAAGTTAGAGAGATAGATGGGCTAAGAGGATAGCCAATATTTTGGCCCCAGCCCTTCAAGATCAGTGAAGACTCAGGACATAAGAGAACCTCTGCTGATTAGGAGATCATGGGGCCACAGAGGAAAGTGATCAACGACATATAGTGTGCCTAAGGAGAGTCACCTAGAGAGAAGTAATTTCTCAGGCTCTCATACAGAGCAAAATGGTTAAGCAATGGCTGTGACTCATCCACATGGCTGACAGTGACAGAAGATCTCCAAAGTGCTGTACATGGTTCCAAGATAAATCCTGAGATTGGGCTGACCTTGTCAGATAGCAAAAGTTATACTTGTATTTATACAGGTCTTACTTTAACTTGGTCTTAACCATCCAGCAGAAAACTATAGCCATGAGGTGTAAAAGTAATGCCATACTAATATGCTAAGCTATAAAAGGCTCAAGTGAACTACAACTGGCAATTACCAGCTGTGTTACAAACTTACTACTATTGTGGACTATCGGACTGTATAGGGTTGGTTATATTAAATTCAAGTGCCTACAACCATTGGACTGACATCAAGTATAAGAAGGTCCCTTAAAGACCTGCAAATACAGATTCTCCAACTACAATGAAACATCCATCTTTGACAAAACAATACAGAAAAGAGGGATATGTTGGGAGCTTCAGGAAGCCAGGAAATTGATCAAGTGTGTGTAGGTGGAACTAGGCCTCAGTGCCTAAAGCAAACAAGCTACCCCAGTGCTGAGAAAAACATCTTGTTGAGAAGAACATCCTGTCTGGTTCAGGCCAGCTATTAGTCGCTAAACAACCTTGTGTTATGTGATACAAACTTTGCAAAAGTGTAAATAAAGGATCATTTTTTGTGTGCATTGAGTTAGTTTTGCCCGTCAGGCAGACTGGCAACCACCTAGCCCAGCTTTTCTTTTTCTTGTCTATCTTTTTCATTCCTACCACCATGTCTCCCTGGGGCAGAACTCTTCACAGTAAGACCAACAGATCCCTACACCAAGCTAGAAATCAAGACTTTTACACATGGGCCTTGGCAAGGACATCCCAGATCCAATTTATGGAAGACTTTCAGCCTCCCAAATTATGAAAAGAAAAGCATCTATGTTTATGCCACCAACTCTTTGGTATTGTTACTGCAGCTTGGTGATATTTTCATAGTGAGCTGACTTTATCAAGTTCCTCACCCATAGAGTGATCATAATCCCAGTGCTTACTTTCTATGGAGCAATCCATGCAGCGTTCTCTACACAGTGCCTCATACATGGAGAAAGTTCAACACCCGCTTGCTGCAAATTATTGATGGAGGGGTAATTCTAAGCTCCTGAATGAATCACTGGGAAGTGGGGGAGAGGGAAAAGAGGGACAGTAGGATAGACTGATGTGGGCATCCAGGCAGGCCTGACCCAGCCCACACCTTCCTTCATCTTTTTCACTTTGCTGATAGTGTTCACCTCATATTCTTGGCCTACCCTCTTCTTCAAAGGGCCTTCAGGTTGGTGGCAGCAGCCCTACACGGGGCAACCTAAACCTAGCCTTCATTCCTGCTGTGCCTTGCCTTCCTGGGCACAGGCCAAGTACCACCTTTACTTGCACAGCATGATGTGCTGGATGCTGCAGGAATGGTGGACTGTGGCCTGACCTCACAAGACTGACCACATGAGAAACTTCAAAGTTCAGGCTACTCATCTTTGTACAAGAAGTGCTCCAGCCCCTGAGCTGCCACTCAGCCCTCCCTTCAAAGGCAATGGGCCCTGGTGAGGTGGTTTCCTTCATAGCTATGTCACTTCCTTCAAGATAGGTGAGAACTATCATCCCCAAGAAGTGCCAAACTCACTTTTGTGGACTTTTTTTCTCTCACCCTCTTTGCACATAGTAGGCTTGCTATTGTACTATGCAAGAATTTATTGTTTTCTACTGTCTCATTTTCCATAGTCAACATCAGTCCAAAAAAGATTAACTGGAAAAGTCTAGAAATACTGCCTAAGTTTTAAATAATCTTTATTATAGTATATAATAATTTTTCTATTTTATTGCCTACTATTTTAAATCTTTTGCTGTGGCTAATTTATAAATTTTAAATTTTATCATAGGTATGTATAGAGAAAGCATTTTCTCTAGGATTCTGTATTATCTGAGGTTTCAAGCATCCATGGGTATTCTTGGAACAAGAGGGAGCTGATATACTAGGTTTGTGAATTCCCCAAGGCAAGAGACTTTCATTCATCCTTAGTTTCTCAAGATGCCACAAGATACTGTTATGGTTTAGATCTAAAATGTTGCCTGTCATGTTTGGAGCTGGAGCCTGGTTGGAAGGGGCAGGTTACTGGGGGCAGGATGTGGAAGGGTGTATTCTTCTACTGCTTAATTTATTTTTTTATATATTTTATTTTATTAGCACATGCTTGTAGTACCTGATATTTACAGTCACCTTATGGGTGAGTGCATGTACTTAACAAGATTTTTTTTATTCCCCTTCTCCTCCCCACCCATGTCCCATGTCCTTCCCTCCTCTTCTGGATCCACTTTCCCCATTTTCATGATTATTACCATTTTTTGTTCATGTTTGCAATATTGATTACACTCACTGTGATTCAATGGATATATGTACCTGACACATCTTAAACATCTTTATGTCCCTCTCCCTTTTCTCCCTTTCCCTACCCTTAGTCTTTTGGTCTGTTTCCTCTTTGTAAAAGAGCTCTCTGCTTCCTTTTATCAGTATTTTAGTTTGTTCTTTGTTTACATATGGATAACCAAATGAGAAAACCTATACAGTACTTAAGCTTGTGTGTGTGATTTATTAATATAAACTTGTTTTCAAGGTGTACATTTTCCTACAAATTATCTCAAACTTATCTTTCATTATGGCTTAGTGTTCTTCCATTTTGTATAAATGTATTTTCTGTATCCATTAATCTGTTGATGGATAATTAGCTATTTCCAAAATTTAGCGGTTATAAATTGGGCCACTATGAACATTGGTATACATGTATCCCTATAATGTAGTATCTTCAGCTCTCTTAAGTAAAATATATGGAACAAATGGAATTTCTATTTTTAGTGTTTTTGAGAAATCCCCAAACTGATTTCCATAAGATTATACTAGTTTACATTCCTACCAACAATGTAGAAAAGTTTTTTTATTTTTCCACAAAAAATCCATGCCAACACTTGTTATTATATGATTTCTTGATGACAGCCACCCTTTCTGGCATAAAATGAAATGTCAGTCTTATTTTAATTTGCATTTCTCTAATGACCAGAGATGCACTTTTTATGCATTTATTGGCCATTTGTACTTCTTCTGAGAAATGTCTGTTTATTTCCAATTGTTCACCTTATGTTTGGGGTTTTATTTTGAGGATTCTAACTTTGTTTAGTTCCTTATAAATCCTAAATAATGAGTTTTTATCTGGGGAATAGCACAATTTTTCCCATGATGTAAGTTTTTTTCTTCATTCCATTGATCATTTACTTTGCTGGGCAGAAGTTTTACATTTCATATCAGAATTTTGATATAATCCCATTGGTTGACTCTT
>PVKN010005192.1:0-25498 GCA_004027915.1 Capromys pilorides
GTTACTCTCTGCTCCGGTGAGTTGGTTGAGTGGTTGTTCTGCTGCCATGAACTGGATGCCCTCTGCTCTGTTCCACTCAACCTTGGGCCAGCCAAATATGGACTGAAACCTCCAGCAACTGTGAGCTAAATAAACCTTTCCTTCCTTCGTTTTGAGTGTCGGGTATTTGTCCCAGCAACGAGTAAAAGTAACTAAGACACTGCTGTTATGTTATAAACAATAGTAGGTTTTAAAAAATAATAAAAAATTATGAACCAGGTTAATAAAACTATATGCCACATACATAAAAGTTAGTATCTGCTTTCCCATGCGTCCTGACAAAAAGACAATCCAACAGCAGGGAGCCAGGCACAAAAGAGACAATTCATGGAAAACAGAAATGGGTGGTGAACTCCTGAGAATGCGCCTGACTTCACCATTACAACTTGAGTCACTTTTTTTGGGAGGGTGGGGAGGGGCAGGACCAGGGTTTGAACTCATGACCCTGCACTTACCAGGCAGGCACTTGTGCCACAGAGCTATCTCCCCAGCCCCTAGGATAACAACTTGGAAGTGTGACAGGTTGTGGCCCTTTGCACAGAGTGGCGAGGGGCTGACCACACGGCTGCAGCAGCAGGTGACAGAGGGCTCCCTTTGTTGATGGGTGCAGACACTGTGCCAGGGGAAGTCTGTCAGCATCTATTCAAAACCAATCCAACAATCCCGCTTTCAGTAATCTGGTCCACAGATTGAAAAATCAAAAGGCTCCGTGATGGTAAGATACACAAGGACGTTTCCTGTAGGGGTTGATGGCCACAAAAGCTGGACAAAACCGGAAGCACTTGAATGGTGGGAGGGCAGAGTAACTATCATGAATGACCATTTTCTCTCTTTAGACAGAAAACTCGATTTGTGTCTATGGGACTCCTGGAGTGCTCTTCTACTGAGCAGAAAAATAAACTACTTTGTTGAGTCAGTCCCATGCCATTAAAAGGAAAAAACTTGATGATACTTGTTTGCATGTGTATATATCTGTCTATAAGAACTGCTACTAAGGGCCAGCCAGATAGTCCTGTGGACTAAAGCGCCTGCTTAGGAACAGTGCAGCAGCCAGGGTTTGATCCCTGGTGTGCGCTCACAGCCTCACCCCTGGGCTGCACTGAGATGGCGATTGAGACTGGGTGTGGGGGCGCTTGCCTGTAATCCAGCGCTTGGGAGGCTGAACACAGGAGGATCACTATGAGTTCCACCTATGTAGTGAGACCCTGTAGACCTTGTACCAAATATATTAAAATAAATAAATAAATAAATATATTTCTGCCGGGCATAGTGGCGCATGCCTGTAATCCCAGCACTTGGGAGGCTGAGACATGAGGATCGGTGCGAGTTTGAGACCAGCCTGGGCTATAAAAAGTGAGCTCAAGGCCAGCCTGAACTGCATAGTGAGACCCTGTCTCAAAAAGACAAAAATAAACAAATAAGTAAATCAATACATTTCTACTTTTTTTTTTTTTAGTACTGGTAATCAAACTCATACCTTGTGCTTGCCAGACAGGTGCTGTGCTGCTGAACCATATCCCTGGCCCTGTTTAAGCTATTTTTAAAAAAACTAATGTTTTTCCATTCTTCTACCTTCCTCCAAAAATCAGATACTCTGTGTTCCGAGCACAGAAGATGGGGCAGGTACGGCAGGCCTGGCGGACCCACGTCGGAACCAGCCCAGGGGATGGATCGGCCACTACAGACTGCGCTGAACTGCAGTCTGCCGGGTGACAGTGACATTCCTGGCTTGGCTTACAAAGGTCCTCAGAAATAACTCAGGGTCTGTTCACCTCAGCGACTCACGCTTTGCTGAGGAACACTTCCATAAGTACCACAGAGCCTCTGAGCAAACCTGGGCACGCTGCTGTCACCACAGCACTTGGCGAGGACGTCTAAGGACCCCAAAGAGCAGAAGGTGGACGTGCTGGGACAAGATCCGAGACGTGACACTGATCTGTCAGAGCAAAGACACATGGTGGCAACTGACCGCATCCAAGCACACGCCCTGGTGTCTAGTGAGGGTACCGAGACAGAACAAATGTGAAGCAAACTGGTGATTTCAGAGGACAGAAGACAAACGGCTCCCACGGGACATAAAGGAAATCAAGCCACTCTGTACAGCCATGGCTTTACCTTGTAGGACGGGCACTCCAGGACAGAGGTGAGGAAGAGCTGAGTCAGCCGTGCCAGACTCAGTCTGTCCACGTTGGCCTCGTCACCTGAAATATGGGGCACACTGTCAGCTGCGAGCGCAGAATGGTTAAGGAGGGACAGAACACTGGATGGGCATCGGTCTGCTCCGCAAGTAAGGAGTCTCAGGGTAACCCTGGGAAGTAGGCTTGTTAGACTTAATCATGTCCTTTTCTTATAAACAACAGAACTTTCAAGAATTCAGAGTTTCTCACTAACACGTAGAAGTCCAAGCGACACATTTGTAGAATTATTGGAAACATTCATTAATTATGGAGAGGCAGAAATGTGACAGTTTGGGTGGTCCTGATATAAGATAAACGATGTCACCTTTTTTGCAAGAGGCTACAGTTGCTCACTCGCTGAAGGTTAAAGTGGTTCTTTCCACAGCCACCCTCTCGTGTCACAGGAGTGCTGTGACACCCTGCCAGTGGCATTTGTGTACGTGGCATTGCCTCCCTCCCACTACCCATGATCCCAGCATTCTGCAGCTTGATGTATATGCCAGCGTCTGTAACTTCAGGTCACTCCTGCAGAGTTTTATGGAAGAAAAAATACGGGTAGAGCACTGGCTCAACTGCAAGAGTACCAGCCGGGTGTGGTGGCACACGCCTGTAATCCCAGCAGTTGGGAGGCTGAGGCAGGAGGATCGATGTGAGTTTGAGACCAGACTGGTTACAAAAGTGAGCTCAAGGCTCACCTGAACTGCATAGCGAGACCCTGTCTCAGAAAGACAAAAACAGAAACAACAACAACAATAACAAAAATCATGAAGAGTACCTACATGGTCTGCAAACAGCACAAGTTAAAATGTTAACTTGGCCCAACTCTCAGAATAGCCAACTCACCCTGCAGCTGCAGAAGAAAGAAAGGGCTGAATATTTTTGCCATGAAGTTGACCGGATGGCATTCGACGAGTGAACAGGAATGGAGAACTCGCAGCAGCATTTTGGGCGGAAAACGATTGAAATCAGTGAGCAGCACGTCTTCTAGCTTCCTAAAGAAAGCACAGGCATTTGGGGGCAAATAATTGAGCTTGCCGAACGGTTCAATCAATTCCGAAATCTGCGTAGGCGAAAACTTTTCCGACTGACACACGAAAGTTTCTGCCACGGCATTCAAAATGGGTTTGGAAAGAATCAGTCTCCTACTGCAGTACTCCGTGACCTGACTGACCACCTCAGGGTCCAGGCTGAGGCAGCGTGAGGCGACGTGCTGCTCTAGGGCACTTGTGAAGAACCTATCACTGTGTCCGAAGTATTTGAATGCCTCCAAGACGGTCCCGAGTTCTTCACTGGTGAAACGAGGAATGTGCCTCACGACATATTTACCCAATTTTATAATCAGAGGGAGTGCTTGAGTTTGATCAAGAGCCACGAGGGCAGCCAGAACTTGGCTGACCGACTTAGGACTCAGGAAGGACACCAGGGAAAGACAGAAGTTGTTTATCCTATTTAAAAATGTTTGGTGCTGGTCTACCTTTTCAGCGCAGGTCTGCAGTATTTTATAAATGGCCATGATATTTTCTGGGGTAAACGTTTCCAGTTTTTTACCGTGCAGTTGATATATTATTAGTTCGAGGCTCTCACAGCCTGGACCCTGCAGTGTAATCAGAGTTTCCCCAAGAACACAAAGATCGGAGGTTTCCAGGACACCGGCCTGGAGACGATTCTGGCATTCTGCTACCAGATTCTGGATCGGGCCACTCCGAGGGTCCACACGCATCAGAATCAGAGCTTGCAAAGCAGTCACCAAGGCCGTGCTCGACAGACAGGCGGGTTGCTCTTCAAAGCGAAAGCACAAAGCCTGAAAGATGTCATTCTCCAGTAGTTCCTTTGGCAGTCTCTGATCTGCATCTCCTTTTGCCACCTCACAAACGCGCTGTAAAGCTTCTGCGGCCATTGTATCAGGCAAAATTTCCAGTGTGCTGATGAAACTGAACACCTCTTCCCATGAAGCGAGGCTGTTTAGCCTCTTGTAAAATGTCTGTTCGTCTTCCTGGTTAAGGCTTTGGTCAAGCCTGTCCCACTTGTGTGCTTGGGAAAACCCTTGTTCACTAAGGGGGTGAAGGTCATTTCCATTTTCTGAGTGGAACTTTTTCCCACAGGCAGCAGAGGACACCACCCTGAAATGTCCAGGCTGTAGGGAGCAGACCCAACCATGCAGACGCCCCTTAACCGCCTTGTTCATGTGATTGATGGGGCCACTTTTCAGAGCAGCCAGAGCTCCGTACGCCCAGACATCAGCTAAATGACAGAAGTTCCTCCTCCACAAGGTGATTAAAGCCATGCCATCTGACTCTGAGCTCTTCTCAATTCATAAAGAAGAAAAAAAGATCAAATACAACGTGAACATCACTCAGTAAAACATCAGTACTTACAAATCTAAGCACACAGACATACAAATAAACAGTTCTCACTAAAATAGAAGGAACTGCCAGATTAGTATGCTGAGCTGTAAAAGGCTCAAGCCAACAGCTTCCAACATTGCCAGTTCTGCTGATAACCCACAACTGTTATGGAATATTGCTCTATGCATACAACCATTTTTTCTTAGTTCAATGAGAAGAAATATTTGTACTAATAGTGTTTAGAAAAGTTATGTCTGCATCTTGTACTCTGAACAACTACTATGAAAATAACAATAGTCCTACTAATGTGTTTAGAAACGGTCTCATTGGGGCCGGCGAGATGGTTCAGTGGTCTAAAGCGCCTGCTTAGGAGAGCTCAGGCAACTGCGGGGACTGCAGTTTGATCCCCGGCACCACATGCTGCGCCAGCGCCACCACCAGGGCAGGCTGAGCCAGCCACAAAATGAATAAATAAAGAAACAAACAAACACAACAAGCAAACAAATAAATAAATAAATTAAAAAAAAAAAAGAGAAAAAGAAACGGTCTCACTGCTATTGCTTATTAAAAGTAATAAAAACAAAAAAAAGGGAAAAAAGTAAAATAGAAGTAAACCACAAGTGCTGATCTCAAGTGTAGAAAAGCCCCAACTAACAGCAATCACTATGGCTTGCCAGGCCCTGTGCATTACCCCCTACAAACTAAGTACTTTCATTATTATACAGCTGAGGAAGATGCTAAACTAATGTGGAAATGACTTGGGCTCGTTCATGCTGCTAGTGAGACAGAGTAGGGGCTGAAACGCAGTGGGCCTAGGTCTGACAGGTCTTGCTTTTTTTTTTTTTTTTCTTTTGTGGGACCAGGGTTCAAACTCACGACCTTGCACTTGCCAAGCAAGCACTTGCGCCACGGAGCTATCTCCCCAGCCCCCCTAGGTCTTGACCATGGCACTCGCCCGCTGGCTTGGCTGGAGAAACTGCCTTGGATTCCAAGGCAAAATTCGGACAAATCTGGCCAAGGCGCCTAGCAAGCCCGGGGGCGCCGGGCTGTCCTCCCGGTTGGAACGCCGCCAAGGATCAAGGCGGGAGGGAGGCAGGGCAGGGGTTCGGGATGCGAGTGTGCGGGACGCGGGACGCGGGAACACACTGAAAGGAGCCGGGAGCCCAACGCAGGAGCGGGTCGGCGCTGCGAGCAGTCTCAAGGCCTGCAGCGCCGGCTCGCTCAGCGCGGCTGAAAGCCGGTGTGGACGCTTACCCAGCCGCGACGGGGCTGCTCCGACCGCGCAATGATTTGGGAGAGCCTCGCCGGCCACCGTACCCGGACGGGAACCGCGCATGCGCAGAACTGGGGACTCGTCCAGGTACCGCCCACGTTTGCGTGCCGTGATAGGCTCGGGTCTCTGCGGAGCGTCCTATTGGCTATGAGTACTGAGCATGCGCGGTTAGTCGTTCGGCGCTGCGCTGTTGAGTGCGTGCCGGGTGTGCTTGGGACCGCGCGGGTGGGGACCTTGGTGGCAGCTGGACGGGCCCCGCGGGGCAGCGGCTGATAGTCGATGAGGTTAGCCGGCTTGTTCGCGTGATCCCGGGCCCACGCCCTAGGACTTCCCGCCCCGAGGCGCCCGCGGTGGACGGGTTTCGAACCCGGACACAGGGAACCCCGAGGAGGAGTGACAGTGTTAGCTGTCGCGGGGCTTTCCTCGCCGCCCGCGGTGCTCCGCCTGCGCAGTCTGCGTGTCACTCGCTCAGCGCTCCAGCCACCGCCTTGTCAGGTACCCGGAATGCCAGGGGTCCTGCTGGTCCCCAAGGGTGTCATGAGTGACATGCAGTGTAGTCCATATGTGGCCTGATTTGACCCCAGATGGCCCCGAGGTACCTTCACCAGCATCCAAGATTTTCACTTCGGTAAAGTTAAAAAGAATATGTACTTTACTTTTTTAAATTTTTTTTTTTTTTTATGTTATGGACTGCTTAGCCTGCCCTGGGGGTGAGGCTGGCTCAGCATGTGGTGCCTGGGTTCGAACCACGGTCCCTAAGCTTGCCTAAGCAGGCGCTTTAGACCGCTGAACTATCTCGCCCGCCCAAAAAGAATATGTGCTCTCATTGAACTTTGTACTGTAGTTAATTTTTACTTAAGAACTATGAAGAAACAGGAATGAGGAACCCTGTAATTTTAATGGAAGTTGTACCGCTTTGTTTGGGAGACAGGGTGTCTCGGTAGTCCAGGAGGCCGGCCTCAAACTTGCTGTGCCCCTCCTGCTTCTGTCACCCTACAGCTGGGATTACAGGCGTGTGCCGCCGCGCACAGCCTACCAATTTTTGAAACAGAGGGTAGAAAAGATGTCTAAATCTGAACAAAATGCCGTCTTCACCTTTTAAGTGATGCTGAGCCGTGAGCTTTGAGCTGATGTGCTGTACATGTGTCACAGCCTTAACCTGGTAGGTAGCAGGATTCTCACGGTAAGGACAAAGGAGTTGAGATACAGAGCAGCCCAGCGACTGGTCCGCGGATGGAAAGTTCTGGATGACACTTTCAGGTCTCATAGTCTCATTTGTGAGCCATCACGTCAGAATTTGATTTTCGCATTCTCTGTAATTTGGTGAATGCTTTCCTGTTTCGTTCCATTTAAAATTAGTATCAAACAGATGTAGAGAGGGCTACTTCGTAGTATGTCTGGATATTACTGCATTCTGTTTTAAAGATCAAGGAAGACTTGGTATGTATAGGCCACGCATTAAAAAGAACATCTCTTTTTTCCCATGTCTCCCCGTGTCCCCTCCGTAGTGACAGCACGTCCCCTGCGGTGATGAGGAGGTTCCTGTTACTATACGCCACGCAGCGAGGACAGGCCAAGGCCATAGCAGAAGAAATATGGGAGCAGGCCGGGGCGCACGGCTTTTGCGCAGATCTTCACTGCATGAGCGAATCAGAGAAGGTAAGCGCCGTTGTTGGTGTGGCTTTACTCTGCCGGAGTGGAGGTGGGAAGCGGTGTTTGTTAAACAGGGTGACAAATGCCACTGCCATCGTCTTGTAGCAGAGATTCGCTTCAGCAGCTCTGCTGCAGGCCTTCACGCGTGTGCTTAGTAAACAGAGAAGTGTGGGTTTGCATGCGGCAGTCTCACAAGGGGAAGCGGGCAGCTGCTCCTCAGCCGTGGGTGGTGGCAGTGGCCAGGCCCGGCGCAGCTCGCAGAGTGGCCGGAGAGCAGCCGAGGCGTTTGTGGGCTCGTGCCTGCCTCCCGCCTTGGGAACCTCGGCATCCCGCATCCGCGAGGTTATTTTATGAGAGAGAATTTAAAGCAGCAGTGCAGTCACCTGGGGAAGATCCGGCTGGGCTGAGCCCTAGGGTGCGCTGCGGCTCCTGCTCTGCACGGGGAGGACTTCTCTACAGGCAGTCCTGGGGTAGGGTAGGTACAGCCGTAATGTTTCGTGGTTCCTGACGTTCTTGTTGTTTTGGTTCCGGGACTTGAGACTGAACCCAAGGCTTTCAGGCTGAGCTCCAGGCCCAGGCCACTTCTTATTTTTCATTTGACAACAGGTTTTCTTTAAGTGGCCCAGGCCAGACCTGCAGTCCCCCTGTGGCTGGGTCCCAGAGTACTGAGCTTATAGGTGGGCCCTCATGTCCTTGGTTCTGTTCTTTCAGTTTTATTTTATTTTTTTCTCTGTAGGGCCTATTGCAGTATAACATACGAGGCTCTTTTCTCATTTTTAAATTAGTTTTAATAAGAAATAACAATGAGACAGTTTCAAAACACGTTTGTAGGACAGCCACGATAATTAATACAATGCATATTGCTGTCTGTAAGAGTCCCTCCTAGGTCCTCGTTTTGATCTGAGAAGTCAGTATTTGTAATTCCAATTACGTTATTGGAATCTCACCAAGGTAATTCTAATCTACCACTTCCCATGCAACCCATGGCGAAAATAAAGACACTAAAACATATTTGTAATTATTGGGGAGTCAGGGGGCTCTAAATCCAGCCACAAAGATGGTTCTCTGGAACAAAAGAGAGCAGCAACCCAGGGCCTCACCCGGCTTTATTCAGTGGAGCAGTGGCTTGAGGAGGAATGACTGAGAATTGTGGGAGGTGGGTGAGTACTGTGAGCTGGGCTAGGTGGGGGCCTGCATTTACCCCTGCCGTATGCAGAGAGAGTAATCTGCATGATGCTATTGAGATGGTATCTAATGTTTTGGGCAGTCTGGTGCTTCAGCTTTGATGTAATCCTTCAAGCCCCAGGAAGTCACAGCCTCTGTCTCCCAGCTCATTCCCAGCTGGCAGCGCGGAGCATTGGCTCTTCCTCCTGTCTTGACAACGGGGCTCACATTAAGGAGCAGCAGGTGTAGGTCACCAGGGTAACAGGCATGCCACCTTCAAAGACTATCACCAGCACCTCAGCTGGACCAATATACACTGCTCAAGGCCAACTGAAGGAATACACAGAAGTCCTAGCCAGCTCTGTACATATCAGTACAAGGAAACAGGGTCAGGCTCAGTCAAATTAGAGGCAGTCGCTGTCCCTTCAAGGAGAGTTGCTCAGGCGGTCCTCCGCAGCTGTTTTCATAATAGTTGTTCAGAGTGCAAGGTGCAGACATGATAACTTTTCTAAACACTATTGGTACAAATATTTCTTCTCATTGAACTAAGAGAAAGTAGTTGTATGCGTACAGCAATATTCCATGATAGTAGTGGGCTATCGGCAGAGCTGGAATGTCGGAAGCTGCTGGCTTGAGCCTTTTACAGCTCAGCATACTCATCTGGCTTTGCTTTCTGTGCCTCGTGGTTAAACTCTTTTGCTGGTTGGTTAAGGCCAAGTCGAAGCAGTCTTCTTTCAGCTTATGGAGACTTCTGAATGGTCCTTTCCCAGACGGGATTTAACTATGACAAATTGCACTGCTAGAAACGGGTACACATGCATCGCTGTGGTGTGGTGTTTTCAGTTCTGGAAAATTGCCCAGAAGGGGAATAGCTAGGTTGACAGGACCTCCAGTCCTAGCTTCTTGAGGAATTCGGTCCCTTTTCCTGCACAGCCCCTCCAGCATTTATCGTAGATTGATTTCTTGATGGTAGCCGTTCCTTCTGGGATAAGATGGACCCAGTGTGATTTTAATTTGCATTTCTCTTCCTGCCTCCCGTATGGAGAGTCGCTCCACTGGTTAGCTCCTTTTCCTCCTCCTTGGCAGCTGCTGGAGTCGGCTGCTCGTTGCCGGTCCGCTTGCCGTGCTGGTTGAACTCACTAAGCATCTGGCGCAGGGCACGGTGGCTCAGAGTTGATCGTACCCACCCCACGCGTCTCACCTTCCTAAAGCAAAGGCTCGGACTAGGAGGCAACCCGGGGTAGTGGGACCCTGGCTCTGGGAAACTTCACGGAGAGAAGGATGTGTTCAGAGAAGGCGCAGGATGTGTTCAGAGAAGGCGCAGGATGTGTTCAGCTTCCCTAACCCTTGATGCGGACCTGCAGAACCACTGTGTGCTTTACCTGAGCTCTGACTACGCTGCGCAGCTTGGCTGAGTAAGGGCGCCTGCCTCCGGCCTGGCCCCTCTAGCGTGCGTCCCTAGGAACTCCACAAATAGGAGAGCTGCAAGGAGTGCAAGACAGAAAAGTGCGCCGCTCCTCTCCCTGCCTGGAGGACGCGTGGCGTCACCGACGCGTGCGTGCGTGCGTGCGTGCAGCGCTAGGCGCCTGACTTGCTTCCTTTCCTTGTAGTACGACCTAAAAACAGAAACCGCGCCTTTGGTGGTGGTCGTCTCCACCACGGGCACCGGAGACCCACCCGACAGCGCCCGCAAGTTCGTGAAGAACATACACGACAAGACCCTGCCGCGGGACTGCCTCGCTCACCTGCGCTACGGATTGTTAGGTAACCCGCTCGGTTTTAAAGATGGGTATTTTTTCAAACCACGAAATGTGAAAGCGTGACTCCTTTATTTTGTACGTCAGTTCCGGGTATAAACGACATAGTGGATGCGTTCCGGGTATAAACGACATAGCGGATGCGCCATCGTATGCAAGCGCGTGCTCGCTCGTCGCAGCTCCTAGGTCTTCGGGATCACTTCCGTGTCCAAGAGCCACAGCCTGGGGCGGGGGCTTCCCACGCCCAGCTGTACCTCAGGGTTCACCGGGCACTTCTGAGCGATCCTGGGCTCGGCTGCCACTGTGATTCTGACACTCTGAGTCAGGCTGTGGCATTAGTATTTTTAAAAGCTCCTTGGTAACAGTGTGCATCCCTGGTCAAGCGCTCTGGCCAGAGGCTCTGTGGAGCATGGGAAAATGGTGCCGGCTGAGAGGGAACTGAGGCCTTGTTCTTCACTGCCGTCCATGTTGTTCACCTTGGAGATTATCTTGGGGCACAGCATCTGATTTTTTTGTTTTTTTTTTCTTGTTTTTTTCGGGTACCAGGGATTGAACTCAGGGCCTTGCGCTTGCCAGGCAAGTTATTCCACGGAGCTCTCTCCTGGTCCCCACTGGGGGCACAGCAGTGTGTAACAAGTGTGGGTCTCACTTTGTTAACTGATCAGAAACTTCAGTTTACAGCTCTGACGAGGATCCGGCGTGGGTAGCCTGTCCACAGGTGTATTTCGTGGTACTTAGAAGTTTTTTAAGTTGCAGTTTTTTTAGTTTCAGTGTTTTCAAGTGTGCCCCTATGCTGCTTTGGAAATCCCTCAGCACACGTGTGAAGACAACAGTGAAGCCCACCGGGCCATTCTGGTCAGCGCTGTAATTTCTGACTCCATTCTTGGGAAAGAACATGGGGTGATTAAGCAGCTGAGAACCCAGGGCTCTGAGGACCAAGGTTTCCCCAAGTATCAGAGGCTACTATTTTCTTACATGAAACAGAAGGAAATCCTCACTTACTCAGCACAGAAAAGAGGGCAGCAGCTGGGTTTGGCATGTCCCCTCCTCGGACCCTACGCCAGGAATTCTGAGCGCTGTCAGGGCCGGGTCCTGGAGACCTCAGGCTTTGCGGGCCCCGTTGTCTCCATTGCAGCTGCCTACTGTTGGAGCTTCCAAGGCACATAAACAATGTGTAAATAAACAGAGGTCCTGTGTTCCAATAAAACTTTATTTACAGAAGCAGTAGTGGACAGCATGCGATTGAGAGTCTGTGGCTGGCCGACTCTTGGGAAAGATACAGAAGCATGAGGTGGAGGCGCTGTGCATTTTGTTTTGTGTTTTGGTGGTGCTGGAGATTGAACTCCAAGACTTTCTAATTTGGCTCCATCCCCAGCCCTTTTTAAAAAATTGTTTTGCATTTTGAGACTCAAGCTCCTAAATGCACTAAGTTGCCTACTCAGCCTTGGCTTGAATTTGAAATTCTCTGCCTCAGTCTCCCAGAGGGCGGGGCTTACAGGTGCGTGGCATCGCCATTGGATGAGGTTGTAGTTCTTGGATCTGTCTCTAACTCTTGCTTTAAGATTTCTGTAGTCTTACAGAGGTTCATGGAAACAAAAATGTGTCTATGTCTTGGAGGAGCAGTCTGTGTTCTTTCAGTATGTCTGGTATTATGAGACTGTACAGTGGAAGGAAAGCACTTACGTACTCAGTATGACTCAAGGAAGGTGAGAGAGCGTGAAGCCCACGTCAGCCGCTGCTCTGCAGTGGACCGCGAGGCGGCGCCGCTCCGGGGTCTCTGCTCCTCGCGTCTTTCCCACGTAGAGCCTCACGGGCACCAACTGTCCCTTTGAACTCCAGGTTTGGGTGACTCCGAGTACACGTTCTTCTGCAATGGGGGCAGAGTGATCGACAGGCGGCTGCAGCAGCTGGGTGCTCGGCGGTTCTACGACACCGGCCTCGCCGACGACTGCGTAGGGTAAGAGCAGAGCGCGTCCGTGCGCCCAGGAGCCGGGAGTACGCAGGGCGGGCGGTGTGCTGCTCCGGGGGCGCCTTCACCTCCGAAGCCCGGTGACAGCGTAAGGCTCTGAGCTCCGGGGCCCGCCGGGAAACGAGCCAGAGCTTGACGGCCTCTTCCACTGCCCTTGTTTTCTGGCGTCTGCCTCTCATTCTCCTCAGTTAAAGGGAGAGTTGGAGCGGTCACCTGCGAGTGTGGCCACTTTTGCGCAGCGCAGCCTCTGCCCTTGAGCTGCGAGTGAGTCCCTTGGGCGTGGCCGACAGCACCAGGCTGTGGGTGGAGAAGGCACCGCTGGCCCCGGGCCTCTCACCACCTCTGGCCATTGGCCGCCAGGCTAGCGGAAATACCCGATACATGCTTCTGATTTGCTTTGTAGAAATCAGTGCGTCGCCCTGTGGCCGCCTTTGAAATCACCTTACCGTGTTTATCAAAGCTGTTATGAGCGCTGTCATGGTACTGTCCTATCCCCTAGCTCTTACTGTTTTTTTGTTTTTTTTCTTTTTGAGACAGGGTCACGCTATGCAGTTCAGGCTGAACTTGCACTCACTTTTGTACCCCAGGCTGGCCTTGAACTCGCACTGATCCTCCTGCCTTAGCCTCCCAAGTGCTGGGATTACAGGTGTGTGCCACCACGCCCAGCAAAAAACAGAATTTTTTTTTTTTTTTTTTTTTTTTTTTTTTGCGGAACCAGGGATGGAACTCAGGACCTTGCACTTGCCAGACAGGCACTTGTATCTCTGAGCTGTCTGTCCGGCATCTTGTTCTTACTATTATTTTAGCCAGAAAAACAACATGCATACTTACTTTTCTTCCTACTAAGCGCACGCATTAAGTGGATTTTCCCTCACTGTTTTAATGGCTGTTCTCCATTTGCAGCAGCAGGCTCAGCAGGTACCGCACTCCTAGGCCTCTCTTCCTTCCAGAAGCATGGCAGACTCCGCCCACACTTCTGCCCACCTCACCCTTGTGTGGGTTCTCTGTGTCCTTTTTTTTTAAATTATTTAATTTGGGACAGGATCTCACTACACAGGTTGGACTTGTAGTGATCCTCCTATCTTAGCCTCCCTAGCGCTGGGGTTACAGGCATGTGCCACCACACCCAGTTTCAGTGACCAGCTCATTGTGCCCAGAGACAGGGCTGGCAGGACCTGTGGTACCAGGGAATGAACCCGGGTCCTTGAGCTTGCCAGGCAGGTGCTTAGACCCCTGAGCCAGCGCCCTGGCCCCTCTGCGCCCTTTCCCACAGCTGCGATGCTGTGGGTTTTACCCCGTGTCCAGAGCGCACATTCCTCCTCCCCACAGCAGAGCTCCATGGATGCGCCTCACATTTCTTTAGTTTTTTTTTTAGGTGCATTTTTAGTGCAGGGTCTATAGGGTCTCACTTCATAGATGAGACTCATAGTGATCCTCCTGTTTTCAGACTCACAAGCATGAGGATTATAGGCGCATGCCACCACACCCAGTCTCAATCATCTTCTCAGTGCATCCGGGGCCAGGTCCTGCAGGGCACACCAGGGATTGAACCCTGGTCCTTGTCTGCCTGAGTGAGTAGGTGGCTTAATCAGCGGAGCTGTGTAGCTGGCTCCATTTCTTTAGTTTTCCTTTTTTAGATTTACTACAGGATCTATAGGGTCTATAAGGTCTTATTACGTAGATCAGACTCCCACCGATCCTCCTGTTTTCAGCCTCCCAAGCGCTGGGATTATAGGCATGTGCCACCACGCCCAGTCTCAGTGTATCTCAGCATGCCGTGGGGGTGGGGTTGGCACGGCATTGCAAGAATCGAACTCTGGCCACTGCCCTCTGCCTAAGCAGGCACTTTAGTCCACTGAGCTATCTGGCCAGTCCCATTTCTTTAGTTTTATCTCTTTATCTTGACTTTTTTTTTTTTGACAGAATCTCATTGTTAGTAATAAATTATGATTAATCTCTAGTATAATACTGACATTAATCTACTAGGTTTGTCAGTTATCCATAATTCATATCTCTTCTAAAGCTTTTGCTTGCCCGTTTATTGAATCAAGTATTACAGTTTTAGAATATACGTTTTATTAGGGTTTTTCTTTTTTTTTTTTTTTGAAACAAGAACTCACTGTGTAGTCCAGACTGGCCTCAGACTCACGGCACTCCTCCTGCCTCAGCCTCCTGAGACCTGGAACACAGGCCTGTGCCACCATGCCTGGTTTGAATATATGTTTCAGTACTCTACCCCTTACATTTTTGCTGTAGTTTATTTGAACGCTTCCCTGTCTCTAAAGACAGTTCCCAGGAGACCTCCTTGCTGAGTTTAGCACCGCACAGAGGGCCGCAGACCCGAGTCAGAAAGCCTGGGTTTCAGTCCTTCATCCCAGCCCTGCTGACCGAGACCTTCGCTGCCCAGTGACTGCGTGCTGGGGCTTCTCCTCCAGGAAGTAGCCAGTGCGAGTGCTCCCTGGGCAGGCATGTGGGCTTGTTCAGATCGGCCAGGGCGTGGCCACCTCTGAGAGCCCCGCTGCCCCGTGGCGAGTGCCCAGTGAGCATTCCTGTCTTCACCCTTAGGGATGTGGCGAACCTAAGTGTTCTGAGTTCTAAAAAAAAATCGCATTTTACACGCAGCTGTTACTGAGCATGTAATCTTGGCAACCTGTTTTCCTGAAGGCCCCTTAGACCCCTTAGGCTTGTGCTTTTTTATTTAATCAAAACATGTCGTATTAACCCAGAATGACTTCATGATGATATTTTCATCAAGGGAGAAAGATCGGTAAGTGAAGCAAATAAGATGGCGAGTCTGACTGAGGGGCCCACTGTCTGCCCCACCAGAGCAGCCGTGGACTTTGCCACGTGCAGCTCACTTCGTCAGGATTTAGCACGGCTCTTTCAAATTACAGCTTCTTAATATGAAGGTTAGCAGCTCATTTTGGAAAGTAGAAGAACTTGCAATTATTACTATCTTATATCGCAAGATATATATGTGTATACATATTATCTTATTATTTTATATCTCACTTCATTTCTTAGACATGTATGTGTGCTCATATTATTATTTTTATTTTATGGAAGACCCAGAATTTTATAGCAAAAAATAAGAGAATAGTAATAGTGAATACATTGAGTGTTTTTCTCTTTGAAATAGTTAATCATGGTACAAGATACGAGCATAAAGAACTCTCCAAACGGTCTTAGCACGAGCCCTTCTTTTGAATGAACTAGTAGTACGACTCCCTTGTATTTTGTCCGTCCGTTCATTCCTTTCTTCCTTCCTCCCCTTTCCCCTGTCTTAGTTCCTTTTTGCTTTAAGACAAGCTCATTATTTAGAGATAGTGTTAGTGGGCCCATGAAAATGTTCTGCTTTTTGGAACTTCAGTGTTTATCCTGTTTTTCAGTTTTTATTTCTTATCAGTCCATGTTTGCAGTACATAATAATTACATTCCTTGTGGGGAGTATACATCTTAATTTTTTTTTCATTCCTTTTCCCTTCTTTGAAGAACTAAAAAGAAAGTAGGCCCCCAGAATGAAAGATCTGATCAAAAAGTGGCCAACTGAAACAAATAGACACTTTAAAGAAGAAGCAGTACAAAGGTCAATAAATACATGAAAAAATTTTCCACATCACTGGCCACTAGAGAAATGCAAATTAAAACGATGACCCTGAGATTTCATCTCACTCCTGAAAGCATGACCGTCATCAAAACATCAGATACCAGCAGAGGCTGGCGAGGCGGTGGGGCAAGGAGCCTGTCTGCCCTGGCGGTGGGCTGTCACCCGGCACAGCACTGTAGAGTCCTCGTCGATCCTTTTACAATTGCGGTGCCGCTCAAGTTGCGCGCAGCACCTGCCAAGTGGACATTCTCTGACGCAGTTCCCTTTGTGTTTGAGCGGACAACTCAGGCATTTCTGTTTCTTTCCTTTTTTGTTGCATCCCAGCTTGGAGCTTGTGGTTGAGCCGTGGATTGCTGGACTCTGGGCCGCCCTCGCGAAGCACTTTGGCACAAGGGAAGGACAAGGAGCAGTGAATGGGGTCCTCCCGAGGACCCCCGGGGCCGCCTCAGGTACAGAGGCCGTGCGGCCGGAGTCCTTGCACATTGACTCTCAGATGGGCCTTCTGAGATTGAATGGTTCAAGAAGAGACGATGCTGAGGCTTTGGGACAAAATGAGATGAATAGGGGTCAGCCAGGCGCTGTGACCGAAGACTTGGAACCCTCGCTGATCTGCTCGGTACCCCCACTCTCACAGGCCTCTCTCAGTATTCCCGCTTTACCTGCAGCATATCTGCAGGTGCACCTGCAGGAGCCCCTGGGCCAGGTAAGCCGTTTCGCTGCACGCTGTGTAAGGTCATTGAACCAGGGCTGCTGGCTTTGGCGTTTTTGCTTTTATTACATTTGGATGAAGGTAGGCAAATGGTGAGACCTTGGCCATTGGCCATCCATTGTCTTCCGACTACAGATAAATGGGATTAGCACACAGGGAGCCTGCATAGTATACTATGTTATACATAGTTACTCTGCATAGTATCAGTGGGTACTTTTGAGCTGCGGTTGCAGAGCCAGGTGACAAGCCCAGACGCCTGGGAAGCCACATGCACTTCCCGTCTGCCTCTGTCTGAAGAAGTAGCCCATCCACATGTTACACAGTGGCTTGTGTTACTGCTGGCGGGGTGTCCCTAACCCGAAAATCAGAAGTGCTCTGAAACTGGAGTGTGTGAGTGCTGGTGTGATGCCACAAGCAAGGCATGTACCAGTGTCAGTCCACATTCTGTTACCATGGCAAAATGCCCGAAGTCAGCTTATGGGCAGTGATTGACATTGCTTCAAAGTTTCAGGGACCCCAGGCCTGGGTCACCTGGCTCTGTGGCTTCTGGGGACGTAGGGAGGTAGCACAGCATGGCAAGGTGTGGGTCTTTGGGCAGAGCAGCTCACATTACAGCACCCAGGAGGCAGAGCAAGCGAGGACTGGGCCAGGGGCACGACACCTTTCAGAGCTTGTCCCAGTGACCTGCCCCCGCTCAGCCCCACCCCCACAGCCCCGCCACCACCTGCCAGCTGCACCAGGGCTGTGTGTAACGGGCAAGCGGTTTCTGCGGTCAGGGCCCGTGGTGTCCGGCTCTCTCCCTCAGGCCTCACCTCTGTCTGGTGCTGCCTTCGGATGATGTTCTAGGACCCAACGTGCAGCAGTGCTGGCTGGCACGGGGGCAGGCACACCAGAAGCAGGCAGCAGTGGTGCATGATAGACTAAAGGCTTTACATATACGTGAGCGAGCTGCTCTTCTGGAAAATGAGATCTGCATATCTCGCCTTTTACTTTGGAAATGAGCGCTACGCATGCAGGAAGTGTGATCAGATCTTGCGGATCCTGTGTGGTCACTCAGCGAAGGAAGGGTGCAGCTGCACACTGCGTTTCCGTTGCATCTGTCCCGTTTGTTCCTCTAGGAGGAAAGTCCAGTGTCTGTGACTTCAGCCGAGCCAGTCTTTCGAGTCCCAATTTCAAAGGCAGTCCGGCTTACTACGAACGATGCCATCAAAACCACGCTGCTGCTGGAATTGGACATTTCTGTAAGTGGCCAGATTGATTTCTCGGCGCAGTGGTGCTGTAGCATGGCCACGGAGCCTGGGGTGGAGCTTGGCTTCTGTCCTGGGAGAGAAGTCTCGGATGTGACGCGAGGCTGGTGCACGGCCGGCCAGGCCGGGAGTCGAGTGCGCTTCCCTCCCAGAAGAGGCGCGTGGGTGAGTGCCCTTGCCCCCCGTTCCTCTCTACGCCGGGAGAGACACAGCAAGGAGAAGAGACCTGAGCCATGCAGGCGGCCTTCACAGCTTCTTCAGGCCCCAGAGTCTGGGTGCCAGTGTACCTGTAGATGCTGCACAAAGTGTGGAGGGTTGAATTCGTGTTCTGTGAATGTGCTGTGGTAGGACGCCCTACGGTACTCGGCGTCCTTGCCAGGTCTTATTCTAAAGTGACTCCTAATCAGCTTTGTGATCTATTAGCTGGGCTATGTTATTTTATTTTTGCAGGTAGAATTCTTTGCTCTTGTATTTTGTTGTTGTTGGCTTTATTAGTACTGAGCTGTGGTGTGTACCAGATGCGTCCGTGGTGGGCCGCTGGCCCGTGTACACACTCCTGCAGTCCTTTTTGTAGAATTCTTGGTTCTGTTCTTGTATTAAAGTGGTCGCAGTGAAAGCCATCTTCTTGTTATTTGCAACGTGAGCACAGCAGTCTTCGTGTTGGCTCTTCCCTAGAAGACAGATTTCTCCTACCAGCCTGGCGATGCCTTCAATGTGATCTGTCCGAACAGTGACTCTGAGGTGCAGGCCCTGCTCCAAAGGCTACAGCTCGCTGACGAGCGCGACCGGCGCATCCTCCTGCAGGTCAGGGCCGACACCAAGAAGAGAGGTGCGCGGGTGCCTGGCGTGGGCTGGGGTGGGGTGCGCAGGTGCTGGGCCTGTGCGGGCTGGGGTGGGGTGCGCAGGTACCGGGCGCGGGCTGGGGTGGGGTGCACAGGTGCCGGGTGCGGGCTGGGGTGGGGTGCGCGGGTGCTGGGCGCGGGCTGGGGTGGGGTGCGCAGGTGCTGGGCCTGCAGCCTCCTGGCGCAAGCGCCCCGGGCTGTCTCAGGTGCAGACGAGTGGCCCCGCTGGTGCTGGATTCAGCCTCTCACGAGGGGTGGGAGGCGCCCGTCGGTGTTGCCAGGTGGTGGCACTGAGCAGGATGAGTGTGGACGTGATGCCTGATAAGTTCTTACCATGTGAAAAGAGCAGAAAGTGACTGGGAGCACCGGTGGGCCGGGGCCACTGCAGAAATTGCCCTGTTGTGCCTACTTCTTGCCACCTGTTGTTGCTTCTAGTATGTAACAATATATGCTTTCTGCATAGTTAAAATCAATTATTTACTTTTAAAATATTGAAGCATGTTTTTTTTTCTTACAACCTTTGTCTTCCAGTTTTAAACTTCAGCTTCATCCTGAAATATTTTTTTGAGAATAGTGTGTGTTCTAATGGAACACTGCCATTTTTTAAAAGATACTTTTCCAATCTTTTATTTGGCATGCCTTGAAAATATAAAGTGTTTTTCCTTTTTTTTTTTAAGTGACATGGGCTTTTCTGCTGTTTTCTTGTTGGAATTTTTTTGGCTGACAAATACTGCCGCCATCATTATCCTCCCCTAAGCTCTGTCCCATGAAGTGCTCATTGCGTCTTGGGAAGCGCAGCACGCATTCCCTGGGCATGTTTCGTGCCAGCGCTTCGGTGCTCCTGTGTTCTGAGCATCTGTCCTGTGTTCTCTTGGAAAGGAGCCGCCCTGCCCGAGCACATACCTGACGGGAGTTCGCTCCAGTTCATTTTTACCTGGTGTCTGGACATCCGAGCGGTTCCGAAAAAGGTATTTTCCTCTGTTCTGTGTGGAGCTGTGTTCAAGTGTGCTTCTCTCTGCTTAGTTTTGCTTTAAATGGAATTAGGATCTGCCTTTTGAATCCTTAGGAAGTAATATCTTTTTTACACATTAATTTTTTATTTTTTTATGTTTAAAATTTTTACTCTGTTTTATTTGGAGAGTAGTTACCCAAACAGGAAACATTTGCTCAGGCTTTTGCAGAGAGCAAACTGGTCAAGCAACGGCCATGAGTCATCCAGACGGTTGACACTGACAAAAGATCTACAAAACGCTGTACAAGGTTTGAGGGTAAATCCTGAGGGGATCTGACTGACCTTGTCAGATAAAGTTACATGTTTTGTTAGAGAGCTCTTGCTTTAACTTGGTCTTAACCATCCAGCAGAAAAGTTTAGCCATAGGGTATGAAAATGAAGCTAGATTAGTATGCTGAGCTGCAGAAGGCTCAAGACAGCAGCTCCCGACAGTGCCAGCCCTGCCAGTCGCCCACTCCTGCTACGGACTGTTGGACTGTGCACGCAGCTGCTCTCCCTTAGTTCAGTGAGAGGAAAGGTTTGTGCTAATAGTGGTTAGACAGGATATCATGTCTGCATCTTGTACTCTGAACAACTACTATGAAAACAGCAGTATACACTGTATTATTTTGGCTGTCCTACTAATCCCTTTTTAAACTGTCTCATTGTTATTTCTTTCTCATTAAAATTAATAAAAAAATCAATCATTTGGTTTTTTTGTTTTATTTTAAATTTTATTAATTTTGATAAATAACAATGAGACAGTTTCAAAACAGGTTAATAGGATAGCCACAATAATTAATACAATGCATATTGTTGTTCTCATAGTAGTTGGTCAGAGTACAAGATGCAGACACAATAACCTTTCTCTCTCTCTCCCTCCCTCTCTCTCTCTCTCTCTCTCTCTCTCTCTCTCTCTCTCTGTCTTTTTTTCTTTCTTTTTGCAATACTGGGGATTGAACTTAGGACCCTGCGCTTGCCAGGCAAGCGCTTATTCCACTAAGCTATCTTCCCTGCCCAAACATAATAACTTTTCTTAACACTATTAGTACAAGTCTTTCTTCTCATTGAACTAAGAGAAAGTAGTTCCCAGGGATATGTGGTATCTTTATATCATTTATCACCAGATTCGGTGGCCAGCTTAGCGTGCCTGGGGTGGGGCCGGTATGGCAAGTGATGCTGGGAATGAAACCCCAGTCCCTGCGCTTGCCTAAGCAGGCACTTGGTTGGCTGAGCTGTCTCCGGGCCCTAGGTGAACATTTTATATTAAACCTTGCACCTAGTTTGAAGTCGTTTAGTTTAGTGAATTCCTTGGGCCAGAATCGCTACATACAAAGCACAGTTTTAAGTGTACTAATGTTTGTGTTTTCTGTCAGTTGTAGTAGTAATAAAATATTTTAATGTTGCGTTTACATTGAACTTTTTTTCCATTAAAATGAAATTTTAAAATTTGAGCCATTTCTTAGTCTTTTTTTATCCAGACATCGACTTTATGTAGCAGAGTAGACGTGACAAACTCTTGTGCTGTCCAAGGACACATTGACAGTTTTATGTCATTGATGACAGGAAGATTATGAGACTTGGGGTCCCCTGGACACACTTACGCCTGGCCACTTCCAAAGTTATTTAGGTTACTTTTACGTAGCGCTGTATATTTCCTTACTGATGAATCAGAAGTCTTTAGGAAAGATTGAAGGTTTTGGTGGATTGTATTGATATTTAGATTCAGGCAGAGATCAGAAGTCCACCAGAGGTCAGTATTATCCCAGGAAAACTATTTTGACTCTGATTTCTTTTAACAGTCTCCCTCTAGCGGACACTAGCGGGCACGTTTTCCAAGCTTGCCTGGCCAAGCCTGGGCTGTCGGTGAGCGGTGAGCGTGAGGCGTGCTCTAAGGAGGGTGCCCGCCGGCTGACTGAGACTTTGGGGGTCATTTTGTAATTTTTTTATTTCTAGTTCTGAGAAAACAAAGTCCTAGATATAACTTAAATGAATACAGAATTCACTCTGATGAGATTTTTGATGGAATGTAATGCATTTACAGTTTTGGTTTAACTATTTTTTTAAAGCACATATATAGTTGGGATCATATATATATATATATATTCTTTTTCTAGTACAAAAATAGTGCCCTCATTATAGAAATTATAGATATAAATAAGTAATCCAAGAAGTCAAAGTTTTTGGTGCTTAAACCTCGAGTTTATATTATGAAACCTATAGTGTATGTTCTATTCTATAGCTTATTCTTTTTATTTAGTATCAAATCTATGTGTGTCACTATGGCATGATTTAAGATATTTTAGTGAACGTACCATGGTTAATTTATTGATTTTATCATAGGAAAAAATGTCTAGATGAGCATTCTTTTTTTCTTTTTCTTTTGTTTTTTTAAAATGTATTTGGAACATAGTTTCACTGCACAGCACAGACTCATAGTGATCCTCCTGTGTTCAGCCTTCCCAGTGCTGGGATTATAGGCAAGCGCCACCATACTCAGCGGGCAGCTCAGAGCCAGTGTATGTGTGTGGCTTGTGGTGCCGGGAATCGAATCCCAGTCTGTGTGCTTGCCTAAGTAGGCAGTGAGTTGGCTGAGCTATCTCACAGGCCCTAGATGAATATTTTTAGATTAAACTTTGCACCTAGTTTGAAGTTGTTCATTTTAGTAAATTCCTTGGCCCAAAATTGCTACTTAAAAAACACTGACAGTTTTAAGTGTACTAATGTTTGTGTTCTCTGTCAGGTTGTTTTCTAAAAATAAATGTTTCCTATTTTAGGACCATAAACTTTCGAAGTTCTAAAGTAAAAATTATCTTAAGGTATTTATAACAGCCATTGTCCTTACCTGTAACTGGAGAAACCTTGACTTCAGCTTTTGCACATCGTTACTGGTGACCTCTTTGTTACCTTGCCTAGATCCAGGCTGAGATCTGGGCACTGACTGGTCAGTTACTTCCGCAGTGCCTGTTTCTGTCCAGCACTGAGGCTGGCCTCTGGGGAAGGGTACATCATTTGTTGGTCATCACCTACGTTAGGGAAAAGTTCCTAGGCTTGTAGGTGCATTGCAGGCACAATGATGAACACGTGTGTTTTCATTCAAGATTTTGGACTTGGTTCAGTTTTTGAGGCTTAGAACTTGGGATTTCATTGGTTTTCTTTCTTTGTGATGCCCTCTTTCCACTCTGAGTCTGAGATGACTGAGAATCCATGTCTAGGTGGACACAGTGACACAGTCGGGTTCTGGCCCTACTGTCCCTTTAGCCTCTGTCCCTCATCCCCTGTTTCTGTGTGCAGCTGCATGCAGCCAGGAGCACTGCCCCCTGCCTGCTCTCCTGCCTTCACACCCTCACTGTACCATCTGTGAGGAGAGCTGCTTCCCACTGAAGATATGCTTGCTTTCTGGGAAGCCCAGGGCGTGCTGGGAAGCCTGAGGCATGCTGGGAAGCCCCTTTGTCTTCCTGAGCCCTGGGGCCCACCGGTTACGATTACTTATTTGCCTGTGTTGCTGCTGCCCCCCTATGAACCTTGACGGACAGATATGGGGCCGTCTGGTCCCCAGTGCCTCGTTTGCCCAGTGTTAGGCTTATTTATAAAACGCACTTTACTGTTTCCAAGTTAGCATTGGGAGGGTAGATTGTAGTCATTAGGTGAGGCAAAAAGTGTGTGTTCGGAGTTGAGTTGTGAGACTTTCGCGTCTGTGTCACTGGAGACCGTACCTGTGACTGCTGAGGTTGCTTAGATGAGAAGAAAAGGGACTGAACCTAGAACACAGAAGCAGAACTATCCTAGCAGGCCAGCACCAGCGCAGATAGAAATCACGTTTTTTTTCCTGACAGCACTTGTAGGGGCCCTTCTATTCCTTGATGACTGAGTGCTGTCCCCAGGCAGGTTCTAATCTACTGTTCTCCTTGTTTTGTTTTGTTCTTGCTCTCCATGGTGGAGCTGGACTCGGGGCCTTGTGCATGCTAGGCTGGTGCTCTACCCCTGAGCCACAGCCCAGCCCCAACTCAGTAGCGCTGACCACAAAGCAGGGATGTCACAGAGGTCACGGAGGTCGGCTTCCTTTCCAGGCCTTTGTGCGAGCCCTGGTGGACTACACCCGCGATGCCCCTGAGAAGCGGCGGCTGCAGGAACTGTGCAGTAAGCAGGGAGCTGCAGACTACAACCGCTTCATCCGGGACGCCCATGTTTGCCTGCTGGACCTGCTTCTGTCCTTTCCGTCCTGTCAGCCACCGCTGGGCCTCCTGCTCGGTGAGTCGTCACTTCCCCATCACCCACTGATGCGTGAACACCCTCGCCAGGGCAGCTTGCTCACGCTTTGCCTCCTGTGTGGGCGTGGTGGGTGCATGTGCAGAGTGACGATTGCTTCCCAAACAGCTTGCATCCCGCACTCTGGAACCCCAGAACCCCTGAAAGGCCTTTTAGTGTTGCTTCAGAGTCATTCTGCCAGCAAATGTGTGAGCTTTCTAAGAATGATGTCTGTGAAAGGGTGTCAGATCTAGTTGACAGCCCTAACCAGAGGGTGCAGAAGTGTCTCCATCAAGGCACGTCCGTGCTGGGACCCTTCAGGAGCAGGAGGGGCCTCTCAGTGTCGCACGGTACAGATTGATGCGTGTACAGTACTTAGCAGCAGCCCCCCACCCCAGCATACTGCAAATGATGGGAAGTCCAGCGCAGTAACCACCAGCTCTTGGGATCCTCGCAGCTCACAGAAGAGGCGTGAGCTTCTTCCCTAAGCGTCTTTTTTAGATGTCTTTAGTACAGGGTCTGTAGGGTCTCACTACGACCGTAGATCAGGATTGTATGATCCTGTTTTGGGCCTCCCGCGCCACCGAGCCCAGTCTCCCTGAGCATCTTGATGACATCTAGATGTGTGCTTTCCTCAGATCCTGTTTCCCTGCAGTGTAAAGAGCCTGGGCTTTGGTGTTCACACGTGTCTTTGGTGACACTGAAATGCTTATCTTTTAGGCCAGCAGAGCAGTGGGGTGCCCATCCGGTCAGGGCAAGCCCCTCTGCAGGTCGGGTCCTCGGTTCTCCTCCTCCTCGTTATTTCGTAGGTTCTTTCTCTTTTCTCCTCCCCCAGGTGGCAAAAGCAAAGCATTTCTGAGGGAGCCACCCCCTCCCCTTTGGTCCTGCCGTGGCCGGCACCCTGGTCTTCTTAAGGCAGGATAGGCAGGCAAGCAGCAGGGCTGGGATAGCAGCAGAACACAGTTCAGGGAGTGAAAGCGAGACTTGGAAGGTTCTTACACACATAGGAGTGTTTCAGGGTTTTAGTGCTTTGTTTTTTTTTTTGTGTAGATTCCTTTTATCTTTTCAAGCATTTTTAAAAATAGTGTTTTATCATATGGTTATATAAAGACATTGGAACATATAAAAAGTTAAATTATTAAGGTGATCCTTTTACTAAACTTTATTCAAACGCTTATTAAAACTCTAAATTTATTTATTTTATTTATTTATTTTTTACTTTTGGTACTGGGGGTCAAACTCAGGACTTTTCACTAGCCAGGCAGATGTTTTAAGCTGCTGAGCTGTCCACGCCTCTAAGCTACTTTTGATAGTTTTAAAGTTTTGCTTAAATACCTACCGGAGGCACACTGTGCCTGCCGCCAAAGCCAGGCCTGGGGGTGCACACTGGTAATGGTAGTGCTGGTGGCTGGGACAGGGGGATCACTGTAGCCTGGGCTGTGTAGGCGGATGCTGTATCAAACACATACTTAAATAA
>PVKN010005193.1:0-24760 GCA_004027915.1 Capromys pilorides
AGCCTACCATGCCCCCCAACCCCCATCAGCTCCAAGGCTTGTTCTCTGGTCCCCCCTCAGGAGATCTATTTGGGTAGGAATGGCATGGAACGTGGCCTTTTCTGGGTGCAGGCAGCTTGTAAACCAAGGCTAGTCTGGGAAAGTGTAAAAGATGGGAAAGGGGTTTCCACCGAGCCAGGAGCAGGTGCGTTGTAACAGCAGACACTGTGGGAAGCAGGCTAGGCCCCCGTGAGGACAGGGCAGTGGGCCTCAGCACTACGCCACTGCTCGCATCTCCTAAGAACCCTAGCCCAGGCACTCCCATTCTGTGACTATCACGCCTGCACTCTGGGATTTGGCTGTAAACGTCACTGCACCTTGGTCTCCTTGGCCAGAGGGCAACAGTTCTTCTGTACAAAGCCACTCCAAGCTGGCAGCTCAGGCCTTTCCATCCCAGACCCCTGCAAACTCTTAAGGGTCTTCAGAGGCCAAGACAACACCCACGGATCAGGTATGGCCCTGGCTCTGAGGAGCAGGCCCTGGCTTTGGCCCTGTGCAGTACGATGTGCACACAGCCTGGACACCTGCCCTTCTATGGCAGCCGCTAGGGCATTCTTCATTCTTGCAAGTCCCACTGTGCTGGTCCCAGCCCACATGCCAACCCTGCTTCACACACTAAAACACGGCTCTGGAAAGAAAATAATAATCAGCACTTCAGGGCAAGGCTAAAACCATAAAAGGAAAAAATGTAAAAGCATTCACTAGAACTAATGTAGTTATTGCTAGGCAAGTGGCAGCCAAATAACCACACAGAGTCCCTCTGGCGGTGGGTGTGACGGAGTATCATGACCATCAGGCAGAAATAAAAAAGCGTGTTGTTTCCTCCCAAAATAAGACCTTGGAGAGCACTGCAGTCACCAGGTACAGAGCCTACAGGGTTCCTCCAGTTCATTCTCTCTGGTCTGTTCCCCAACTGACTGACTGTCCCTGGATTGTTCCACAAAGGCCTCTCATCCAGGGAGACTAAAAACCTGAGGTGGAAACTGCAACAGGGCAAATGACAACAGGACACCCTGGGCTGTGCTGGGTGCTGCTACACAGCAGATGTGCAGGCAGCTTGCGGGCTGTTCCCAAGGGCACTTGCGCTCACTGGGGACTTCTCTGGGATGGTAGGGGATGCAGGGAACTAGCAGACACCTGTCTTGCACTGAAAACTTGGGGACTGGTGGTGCCCAAGAGGGGCCTGCGCCTCTGATCATTTGAATTCCCAGTCCCACGAAGCCAAAGTGAAGGACGTCCTGGTACGGCCACTGCAGTTGCAGGTCTCCCTGTGACGGCAGCACTGGGCAGCCAGCACCTTCCTGGGATGGCAAATGCAGCGCTTCAGCTAAGCCAGCAGGCAGGCTGCTCACTGCACAACCTTCCCAAGCGCCTGCTGCCTGCCCCAAGTACCCGTGCTTATCTTGTGGGCCACAGTCTGTGTCTGTGTCTGGCCTGCACACAGAAGTTCTGGGAGATGTGGTCACTTGGCATCTCAATGGGGCAGAAGTGAGCTCGAGGAGAGCTGGGCCTGAGGCCACAGGAGTTTTCCTGAAGGAGGCTGGACATCTGCTCTAAACCCCCGTGGACAGGCTCATGAGTCCCACGCATGCCACACAGAGGCTAACACTCGATATTCCAGAGGCTGGTGGCCTTGTTTGGGTAGTTGATGGCCAGGCTGATAGCAGCGATGTTCTGCAGAGCCTGTGAAGAGAATGAGGGCCAGCGTCAAGGGCCACGCGCTTGCTCATCCACCAAGTACTGAAGAATCAGGCCCTCAGCTGAGCATGGAGGTGATCCCCACATGGGCCCCTCTTGAAGGCCCACAGGCTGCAGTGAGGTAAAGCGCTTTTGAAACCTCGTGTAAACCGCAGGTGAGGTAAATTCTCAGAACCCCAGAAGGGTGGTCATGCTGCTGGGACAGGGAAGGCTGGCTCTGGGGTCTGGGAAGCTCTGGGGAAAGCAGCACAAAGCTGCAGAAGGGCAAGGTCACGGAACACATAGAAGCACACAGTGCTGGGAAGCCAGGTGCCTGGGCCATGGAGAGGGAAGTGGCAAACAGGGCCTGGATACAGGGGCTGGATGATTGTCACACCTGCTGAACTTTGCTAGGTTGAGAAATGGAAGTTTTCTTATACCGTGTCATAAAACCAAGGTGGTAGCCGCAACCTGAAAGGTGGCTGTTGGAGGGAAGGGGTTCTTTACTCCACCTACAGGTCTCAGGAGTCTCAGTCTCTCCTATCTGTGCTACGAAAACTCCCACTCCAGAGCAGAAACTCTTAGACCACATGCAGCAGTAAAGGTGACCCTTTCTTTCCCGAGATACAACTGTCAAGGGACATAGTGCTGTGCTCTGAGCAGGAGTGCCAGCTGGATGCCACCCAGGGGTGACTGTGAGTACCTCAGGTCCCTACTGGCCTGGTATAGAACGAAGAGGAAGAAGAAAAGGAAGAGGAGGAAGGAGATGACAGGGGAAGAGGAGGGGAAGGGAAAAGGGAGGATGTGGCTCAGTCTGAATGGTCCTGAGTTCAATCCCCAGTAGTGCAAAAACTTAAAAAAAAAAAAAAAAAATGTGGCCTGCAGCCCGGGTAACCCCAAGAGCCTCATGGGGGTCACAGCCTTCATGTTTTTCTTCTCCACTGTCTCATAAGCATAAAGTGCAGTTTTCCACAGGCTACACTGTAATGATACGGTAGACTGAATGCAGACAGCTAAGAGAATCCTGCTGCCTGTGGACAGGCCGACATGAAAGAGATCTGCAGAAACAGAACAGGGACCAGCTCCTGAGAGTTACTTTGTTTTAAGCTGCTCACAGGGGCACGTGCCTGTGCTCCCACACCTATGAGCAAGATCCCCTGATCCAAGAGTTCAAGGCTAGCCTAGCAGCATAGTGAGAGACAGTCCCCCCAATTTTTTTTTTGTTTTCAAAAATAAAAACTATTTTCCACGAAACATGTTTTTATATTAACATGAATTGTCTTTGCTATTATTGTTTAAAATTGTTTTAACTTTTAATTTCTTGATTTAAACGGTAATTTAATTTCTAATGGTTTACACTGATGCATACAATGCATAAAACCAAAAGCTTTCTTGGATCCTCAATAATTTAGAAGTATGAAGGGTCCTGAGACCAAACAGCTGTCAAAAGAGAAGTTCTACCAAGAAGCAAATTACAGCCAAAAATATCTGAAGTCTCACTCAATGGAAACTTCAGGGATCAGCCAAATTAAATTTAAGGCATTGGCTGTTTTGGTTTTAAAGACACAGATTCTTGCTAGTGTCTTCTGACCCCAGTTTAACATGAGTGACGCTGATAAATGGGGCTTGCCTGCTTTCTGTGCACCAGGAGGAAGGGACTGAACTGGGATCTAGCTCTGCAGAAACTCTGACAGGGTCTGTATTCAACAGGAAACACACACATGCACTGTCCTGGCAATGGTGAGACAGAGCCCAAGGCGGCTCTTCTGGGGACATCGTACCTGCGCTGCACAGCGGAGGAGGTGGTCATCCGTGGTTAGGGCCAGCAGGTAATCCTGCATCACGCCAAGCTCCTGTGGAGAGAGCACTCTGTGAGAGGCCAGGGACCTGCCCAGAAAGTAGGAGGCCTGAGGGGTAAATGTTGCTCGTGACAGGCACTAAAGCCCCACACAAGAAGCTGGGCTGGAGGGCTGGCCATCTCCTGACCTCCCACAAGGTGGCCAGGCAGGGACCCTTCTCCTCTATATCCAGATCAGCTTCTTCACATGAGACTGGGCAGGTTAAGCAGAGAACCTGTGAAAGGCCCTTTCATCTCATATATTCAATAAGTCTATTGTGCTATGGGTAAAGAAAAAAAAAAAAAAAGAGGAAGAGAAATCTATCTATTTGATTTCCCAAAACTCACTGTTGTCCAGGGTCCATCAAGGGCTGGTTTCCCCCTCTTTGGCATTAAGCCTGGGAAAATAAGCCAGCTGGTGCTGACTTGAGGGTGTCCCAGGGCTGGGAAGAGGATGCACCCAGACTGCAGACCCAGCCTGCCGCCCTGCGTGGGCCTGGCCCCCTGTGCAGGCCTGCCCAACACCCAGGGGGCTCAGAACAACTATTTCAGACCCAAGTCCTCCTAGGGCAGCAGAGGGCAAAAGCACACAGAGGCCCTGTTCTCCCTGTCAGATATGGGGTGAAAGGAGAGAAGTGGCAGGGCTCTTACCTGAGCACGGTTTTCAGTGACGAAGAAGAGCTCCGTGAGTGCCCGGTGCAGGGGGAGGAGGATGCCAGGCTGGGTTACATCCTCAAACAGTGCATACTCCATATGGGTGAAGAGCTGCCACAGTGGCTTCAAAAGCGCAAGGTCACAGAGGTCACTGCAAGAAAAGCCCAGGATGACTGGGTTAACTGGGGACCAGTCCTGCTGATGGGCTGCAGGTCACATCTCTCCTCTGCCACCACTTGTACACACAGCCATCATAAAGCAGTGTCACCCTCCCTCCCTCCAGCAGTGAAAGGGGAAAGCGGGCGAGTCAAAGCTTCAAGGAACCAGGAAAACCTGTCAGTCTTTCAAAATGGTTGTTATGAAGCCTTCCCGTTGAGGAGATCTCAAGATAAATGTCAAGTGGAAGGAGAGATATGACACTACACATAGAAAACAAAATCAAAGATGAAAAAAAGTACTTTAGAGACTATGGCAACAACCAGTTTGGATGGTTAGGCTTGTAGCTTGGTTAGAAACCTTCACACTGTGGAAAGCACAGCCCTTCCCGGGGAGAGTCTGCCAAGAGCAGAGCAGAGGGCTGGCACTCACAGCACGTGCAGCGCAGGTCCTGCTCAGTGTTACTTAGAAGGAAAATTAGAAAGTCAATATTATTCCAGGGCTTATATAATTATACCCATACCTACACAGATACATATTTTGCTTTTTCTCCTACGGTTTGAAAAAGAATTTTGTCTGTTAGTGATATCTTGGAGCCAATCACTTTACCCTAGAGGAATAAATATTTATGAAGTAAACAAGTGGGGCCAGGGATATAGCTCAGTGGCATAGTGCCTGCCTAGCAGGCCTAAGATCCTGAGTTCGAATTCCAGCACCAAAAAATAAAGTAAACAAATGGGAAGATATGGTTTGGTTTACAGAGCCATTTCAGCTGGTTTTTAGTGAGTGAGGTGAAAGGCACCAACCTGACTCCCTCCCATCCAGCATCCAGGCCAAACTCTTAAGCATGTGGGTCTCAAACTGTAAGGAGCAGGTATGGACTGGACAGGGGGTACATGGCACACCGGCAGCCTTCAGGACTAGAAGGGAGGGGCACAGAGCATGTAGAGAGGCACCTGTGCTGCAGCCAGGAAAGGCTCACTGGCCTGGCGAGCACAGGATGTGACATACAGGTCTTATTGGAAGCCCTCGTGACCCCACACATACTTAGCTTGCCTGCACTCCCTCCCCCCTGGCCCAGTCAAAGGGTGCTTTCTCTCCCTTGACTGGGAGGACCCTCCTGTATTGTTTTGCAATGCTAGAGATAGAACCCAGAGCCTCACATAACCTAGCGAGAGCTCTACCACTGTGCTAAAACTCAGCCCCTTTTACTTCAAAACAGGGTCTTGCTAAGTTGTCTAGGATGATCTTGACTTGTGACGCTCAGGCTACCAAATAGTTGGATTATAGCTGGCATACCACCATGGCTTCTAAAAATGTCAGGGTTGACTTATTTTTATTTTTATTTCTCACTGTGTAGTTCAGACTGGCCCTGAACTCAACAGGGTGCCTAGGGTGGCCCTGATCTCAGTGATTCTCCTGCCTCAGTCTCCTAAGTGCTAAGGGCTTCTAAAAAACTTGATTCCTCTCAAATTGAACTCTGAATCCACCAAAATCACATGGTGGGGGGCACGGGGAAGGTAGCACAGTGGCAGAGTGCTTGCTACATTGAATCACCAGCACTGAAGCCCCCTAAACAAACCAGAAAACCCCCAGATTAGTGCTACAGGTATGTGTGAGACTGAGTTGGTGTGTGCACATATGGAGAAATTACCAAATTCTTTCTAATGTACAGATCCAAATGTAAGGTTAAAAATATCCTCAAGACAGTCTTGAAGATGAAGAACTAGTTGAAAGTACTAGATATGCACATCTATTACAAAGCTACAATGTTTAACACAGTGTGATCCTGACACACTGACAACCCAAAGGCCAAAGGAACATGAGGGACTTGGGTGTGCCCATGCAGAAATCTGCTTTGTGACACAGGTGAGCAAAAGGTGATTTCTGGAGAAACAGTGGAGATCAGCAGGGAAAAAGCTGCCCCTTGTGCTGCATACCATGCACTGAGGTTTATCTCTGGGGGCTTATAGATGTGACTGTGCAGGGAAAGCATCTAGAAGGCAATTCAAGAGACATCTTCATGACCTTGGAGTAAGGCAAAAATTACTCAAATAGAACACTAACGCACTAACATAAGGTAAATGACCAACAAGCAGGAAGACATGAATATTACCATGCTCCATGAAGCCGTGGGGCAGGAGGAAGTGCCTGCCACCCACCCACCGTCAAAGGTCTCAGCCCCAGCCTACCTCTGGGTGCAGCACTGCACAATCCTCAGAAGCAAGTGGATGGCTTTGAGTCGCTGATGACCAGTCTGGCGACAGGCTACACCAACCAGCCATTCCCAGATTTTGGCCAGTGGGAGATGCGGCACAACCCTTTCTTCTGACAGCATCTGCTTCAAAATCTCAAATCCTACCCCACCAAAAATAAAAATCCAGATATTTTAAAAACACAGGCTAAAAAATGTATATAGTAAGAATTACGAGATAATTGTGATTATTTAAATTTTGGCTGAAACTAAGCACTTTGTTAACATAGCAGAAGAATAGTATTTTCAGTTTCTCCTTTTTTTTTTCTTTTCTTTTTTGTACTGGGAATTGAACTCAGGATCCTATACTTGCCAGGTAGGCACTTGTGCTGCTGAGTTATATCCACAGCCTCAATTTCTCATTTTCACAAAATGCCCTGGCAAATTCTAAGAGAGCAAGCGTTCTGTTTTCAGGCCCTGACAGATAGCTCTTATCTGATCATTCAAGTTTACAATTAGCCAGCCATATTATATTCAAGATAGGCGTGGGGCATATGAGACGCAGCTGGGGAGCCTTAGAGAAAACTATCTGATTTGTCTATTTGTTTGTCTTTTTGAGACAGGGTCTTGCTATGCAGTTCAGGCTGGCCTTGAGCTCATTTGTGTAGCCCCAGCTCGTCTCCAACTCGCACCAATCCTCTTGCCTCAGCCTCCCAAGTGCTGGGACTACAGGTGTGTGCCACCACCTGCACCAACTATCTGATTTTAACAAACATCAGCGGCCACAGATTATCCCTGGCAGAAAGCTCATGCAAGGGTAAAGGGCAGAGCACATACCTGTCTGGAACCGCCCCAGGTGTCCTGCTGTCACGGTGAACCTGTAGCCCCACTCAGTGTTGCTCATGTCAGAAGTAAAGCGGTAGTACAGGGTGTCTCCTGGACAAAACACCAGATAGGGCAAGAGACAAAGCAATGGGGGATGGCAACAGTGGCTTCTGATTACATGCATCAAGCTAGGTTTTTTTTTTTTTTTTTTTTTTTTTTTGGTCTTTTTGAGACCAGGTCTTGCTATGTAGTTCAGGCTGGCCTTGAGCTCACTTTTGTAGCTGAGGCTGGTCTCAAACTCATACCAATCCTCCTGCCTCAGCTGAGATCCAAGTGCTGGGATTACAGGCATGTGCCACCACACCCGGCCCTCAAGCTAGTTTAAAAGCCCTCCAATGAATTCCTATCTATCTGCCTACCTTTCTCCCTCCTTTCCTTTTCTCTTTTCTGAGCCAGGGTCTCTAGATTTGTGGGGATCCTCCTGTCTCAGTCTCCCAAGTAATGTGCTAACTTACCCGGCTCCCCTTCTAGTATTTTGTCAAAACACTTCAGTGGACACCCTACATAACCAAGTATTATTTATACCTGGAAGCTCGAAATCCTTCCATTTCTGTTGAGACCCGCTGAAATTGTGTCGATCCTGCTGAAAGTCACTACTGCTAGACATAGCCAACTCGTCACAGCCTTCTTCTGTGTTGCACTGAGAGTCAAATTTGATTGAGAGGTAGATTGCACCAGGAATATGGACTTTATCCTGGGAGGAGCAATAGAGAACACTTCTGTCACTATGGCTCATTGCAGCTGTCACTGTAGCTGGGATGTTGATGCTAGAGTAAGCCACAACCCCACCCTCTAGGGGTTTGCACTCTAGAATAGACATACGGCATATAGGGCATGGCTGGGTGGGCAGAAAAGGGTCCCAGGACAGGGCGCTCAGGTGGTGATGAAGGACAGACAGGAGGAGTTATCTGGAGAATGGTGTATGTGATCACCTTGGGGTGTATTTCGGGAAGGCAGCAGCACTAGAACACTCTGGTGTATTCCCGACATGGGGTAAAAGGTGTGCTACGTGGCAGAAACCCAGGGCAATCAAGACAAGGGCGAGCCACACACTGGAGAGAGGGGCAGGACAGAGGGCTGAGGTCTTGAGCCCTACAATGAGTTTATATTCTGCCTGGATAGCAATGCACCCTGGAGAAGTGGGAGCAAGAGAAAACCTGGGTCTTGCACTGAGGGCGGGAGGACCACTCTGGTAGCTGATGTAGAGGAAGGCAAAAGCTGGGAAGGAGCAGCAAGGAGAACCCCATAGAAGGAGAGGACAAAATAAATAAATAAATAAATAAATAAACAAACAAACAAACAAACAAATAAAATAAAATAAAATTTTAAAAAAGGAGCGGACAATATGGGGCAGTGGCAGACACAAGATGATCTGCTACAAAGTGTAACTTGGCAGCTGACCAGTATGCAGCTGGGGCCCAGGAACAGAGAGAAGAGACTTGGAAAGAGGAGGGCAAGGAAGGCTGTATTTTTAATTTTTTTTTTTGAGACAGTGTCTTCCTATGTAGTTTACACTGGCCTTGAACTCACTATGTACTCCGGGATGGTTTGGAACTCCTGGCAATTACCCTGCCTCAGCCTCCTTTGCTAGGATTAACAGACGTGCTGCCATGCCTAGCTGGCCCAACACTCAAATTATACCCTGGCTGTTCCCCTCCACCACGGCTGTCAGCTGCCTTTCACCCAGAAGATTAGGCCTTGCTGCATTCAACACTTCTAAAAGGGCTGAAGAAAGGCAAGTGGCATTAAGTCAAAGAAAATAATTGAAGTCACCCTGGCCCTTGCTTATCTGAACTCCTACTTCTAACTCAATATAACTAAGGATGGTAATTAAAAAGGGGCTGGACTATCTAAGGTGTGGGCAAGCCATCAGAAGACAGCGAAAGAACAAGGCTGAACCTAGACCTATGTGCAGATTCACTGCCCGAAGAAACCAAGGACTCTCTTGAGCTGGTGCAGGAAAAGTAAACTTTCTCTTGGGGCCAGATGGCCCATTTTTCCAATTAAAATGAGGAAGGCCAGGAGAGGGGAGACAGGTTACACAGGACCCCTGGGGGAAGGGCTCTGCTGTTCAGCCCGTACCTCAAAGTTGGTGTTGTTGTTATACGGGTGTTGCGATTCCTTCACTTGCACCTCCATTCCTGGCTCCTCCATGAACTGACAGGCAGCCAAGGCCATGGTCCCCAGCATGTTCTCTCGGCAGCCCTGGAGCACCTTCTGCAGGATCTGGCGGGACACACAGTGGGGTCAGGGCAGGGCCTCCAGGGGGCTCTGGAGGAAGCAGTGAGAACCTGTCTCAAGCCATGGCCAGTCACTGAGAGCTGCTAGGATCATTGCGGCTCAGAACAATTATGTGCAAACCCCACCAGCCACCTCTCCCTACACCACACACTGCAGATTTTCAGAATAATGCCACTCCCAGAAGGTCTGAAAGAACAGAAACAACCAGAAATGGTCCTGGCCCCATGAAGGCTCTGCCTGCACAGACAGAGCAACCTACAGGTGAATGATGACAGTACACAATCACGAGTGCCCAAGGGACACAGAATGAGGAGCTCCAGGGTGCAAAAGTAGGGGGCTGACATTTCCACTATCACTTCTTTTTGTCCCTTCCAGAAAAATACATATGGCCACAGCAAACTACCAGCTCCTCCAGAGCTGGCAAAGGACCTAGGAGACCTGACAAGTGGCAGTACTCTCAGGTGGCTAGCCAAGGGTGAGAGGATAAATTAAATAGGGAAGGGGACATGGTGAAACAGGTATCAAATGTAATTCAAAATTTCTTCACTGAAAACTAGGATGGTAGTGGCACATGCCTGTAATCCCAGCACTTGGGAGGCTGAGGCAGGAGGATCAGTGCAAGTTCAAGACCAGCCTTGGTTACAAAAGCGAGCTCAAGGCCAGCCTGAACTGCATAGCGAGACCCTATCTCAAAAAGATGAAGAAAAGAAAGCCAGTATGGTGACAAAACTTTTTGGTTCAAATATGCAATGTATTAATCATTGTTATTCTCCTATCATCTTGTTCTCAATTTTCTTTTCTTTAAAGTAAAATTAAAAAAAAAAAAAAAAAAAAGACCTTTCTGGTTCAACTAGAAAATGGCTGCTGAAAGTAGAAGAGGGGTCTCTAATTCAGCATTGTTTTATTTTTTAAAATTATTTAAAAAAAATTTTTTTTGTGGTACCAGGGATTGAACTCGGGACCTCGAGCCTTTCCAGGCAGGTTTATGCTGCTGAGCTATATCCCCAGCCCCTCTAAGCACTGTTTTAAAAAAGGTTGAACACTTGACTTGAAAACAAAATAGGAAAGGTAATAGGAAATTACAGTAGCGTACCCCTGTAATCACAACACTCAGGAGGTTGAGGCAGTAGGATTGTCATGAGTTCAAGACCAGCCTGGGCAACAAAGTGAGCTCAAGGCCAGCCTGAACTGCATAGCAAGACCCTGTCCCAAAAGGCAATAAAACAAAACAAGAAATAGTCTCCAACTTAAAAATGAGATAATCAGGCTTCAGAAAATGGCACTTAGTGGGACCTCTGCTCTGCCACCCTGAAGCCTTGGACAAGCTTCCGTGGCTTGATCTTCACCAGTAACACCCACAGCCCAGGTGTAAGTTTTGGCAGAGCATCTTACATGGGTAGACATTCTAGAAATGACACTCTACGAAGAAGATAAAAATCTCACTGGAAGTCTTTCTCTATTGGATTGGGAGAGGCTACCAGAGTTCTACTTAGCCCTCATGTTATGGGACACTTCAGGGATTTGAGAACAGCTCACAAGGAGAGTTGTGAGACTTAGAAGTATGAAAAAATAAAAGTGGAACACCAAGACAAGTGTCATGAGACCACTACGACAAATGTTCTCTGAGAACTAAGTCTCGGCTGGGCTATGAGCTCAAATCGAGGCCAATCCACAGGACAGTCAACATGGCCCTGTGGTTTGTTATAGCCACACCTGTCAGGGATCTGCAGGGCCGCACAGGTAAGCTCACTTTAGGTAGCACTCACTGGTGAAGCCTGTTCAAACACCCTGCGGCCCACTAGGATGAGGAGCAAGAGGTAGAGGAGAGGCCAGGGAGGGAGTGTGAGTTTGGTTTAACTACCTTCTCCCACTGGTGCTTTTCTTCTAGCTGCATGAACATGTCCAAAATGTAGGTCATATGGGCAGGACCACTGAGCTCCAGGATGTCCTCACTCACTGTCATGTGCCCGGGCCACTCTGCGAGCAGGGAGGCAAGCACGTGGCGGGCATAGAGGACAGTGGTGGCCTCATTCACGCGGAACAGGTAGTCCCGCACAGCCCTCTTGCTCTTGCAGTTCAGCTCCTTGTGCAGGAGGGCGGCACTTTTGCTCCGGCGCTGCTTGGCATAGCTCTGCTGCAGCTCACTTTCTGTGCTTGAGATCAGCTTCTGGGTCACAGGGTTCGATTCAGCAGTGGCTTGGTCACAACGTGCGGGCCGAGACTGCAAAGCCAAGATCACCATTGACAGGGGCCTGGCCTTCTCACGGGGGGTGGGGGTGGGAACACTTTGCTCCGCAGGTGGGTGACATACCAAGCATGGCAAGATGATCATGTCCGTATCCACAGCTTTGGCACTCTGCTCTTCCAATCTCAGATTCCTACTGGGCTGCCACCTCTGAGCCAGGGAGCGTATCCTTTCATCTGTGGCAAGCTCGTCTCCATCAAATCTGTAGGAAGGAAGCACAAGTTGGGAGGAGGACAGGAGTTTAACCTTCAACTAAACTTGTCAGGAATGTTATCAGGGCTACTCTCCTATTATCACATAATTACATAATCTTTATATTTTGCAAACTGGATCCACAGCTTGCTTTCATTCATGCTTGCAGATATTCAGGTGTACCCTTATGGTAGAAGATACAATCCATCTCCCAGAACCACCCATTTTTTCATTTTTTTTCAGTACAGGAGATGCAACACAGGGCCTCACATGTGCTAGGCAAGCATTTCAGTGCTGAGCTACACACCCAGATCCTTTTAAAATTTTGACACAGGGTCTTGCTAAGTTGTCCTGCTGGTCTCAAACTTGTAAGCCTCCTGCTTAGGTTGTCTAAGAAGGTGGGACTACAGGCACATACCCCTGTACCTGACCCCTTCTATTTAGAAACAAGGTTCCACGAGTTCTCAGTGATACATTCACTCTGCTGGAGACATGGCTTTCTCATCCCCTAGCAGAGAAAAGAGGTTCTTGCTAGTGGGAGGTGAAGTACGTGTCATTTCCAGAGCCCACCTTCAAACAGCTATGCTAAGGATATGCTCCTTTCTCTGCTTCCCATCTTTCCTCTGGGCTGGCACCCGGGGGTGGTGAGGGCGAGCTTTGACTACACAGACTGGAACAATACCCTGAGGATCTGTTACCAGGTTACTGGGAAGCAGAGCTCCCTGCCTCCTCTGGATTGTTGTGTGAGTAGGAAACACACTCTATCTTCTTTGTCTATGGAAGTCCTGCCTTTTTTTGTTACAGCAGCTTAGATTATACCCTGACAATCTTTTTTAAGATTTATTTATTTATTTGGTACCGGGTCTCACTAGTGATCCTCTTGTCTCAGCCACCCCAGAGCTGGGATTATAGGCATGTGCCACTATGCCCAGTTTCACTGGCCAGCATGGCGTGGAGCCAACATGGCTTGCGGTACCAGGAAACAAACCTAGGTGCTTGCACTTGCCAGGCAGGCACTTAGACCACGAAGCACCTGCCTCACAGAGGATTTGTGGCAATATGTAAGAAACATATAAAATAGGAATGCGAATAAAAGAAAAATTAAATTAGAATTATTATAGATTAGAAGCCAAAGAGCTGGAAGTATGACTTAGTGGCACCGTGCTTGCCAAACTTGCAGGACACTCTTAAGTGTCATCCCTAACATTGTTCCCACTTGAAAAAAAAAAAACAGAGAAAATATGAAAGCCATGTGTGGTAGCACAGATTCATAATCCATCACTTAGGAGGCTGAAACAGGAAGATCATTATGAGTTCAAGGCCAGCCTGGCCTACAAAGTGAGTTCAGTGATAGTCTGAACTACACAAAGATATTGTCATTAAAAAAAAAAAAAAAAAAAGTCAAAACTAGGAGATGGGGGTGTGGATTAGACTATAGATATATAAAGTTCTACACAAATTGAAGAGCTGATCCCAAGACTAGCTCTGAACTTCTTGGCCAGGGGGAGAGACTACTACTAACTATATAATCAATCTTGAAGAAAAATAAAAATAAAAATAATTCTCACTGGTGATGAAAATAAAAAACCCTCTCAGGCAGAGGAGCCTGTGCTGCACTGCTTGCTCCCTGGAACACCAGAGAGGCCTGATGGTATCTGTCTATATAAACTGAGTCTAACATTGTACGCCTTCACTGGAACCTGCTGCCACTGCAGAGATGGTCCATGTGGTAGGCACAGTTACCTGTCCTCTGGATTCTCAGAAGCTACAAACCCATCCATGGTGGGGCCTGCGGGGTCTCTCCAGATGCCACTGGGGGCAGGCACCTGCTCCACCCTCACTTGCGCTCACACAGGCTTTTGTGCACTTCATTGCCTCTCACCTTTTCTGAACTTCCAGGAAGAAAGAGTCGGTCTTTTTCCTCTGCAGTTCATATATGGCCCGGAGAATGTGCAGAGGGGCATTGAGGGCATCATGAGCCATCTGAAAGCATATGAGAATGTAGAAGAGACACAACTAAAAATGCTTATCAAACATTATTGATAATCTGAACATAAAACTGCTAAAATGCTATTTCAAAATGTACCACAGGCCATCAATAAAGAACATGATGAGTGCTTTTTAAGAAAAGCATACAAGGGCTGGAGAGATAGCTCGGTGGTCTAAGTGCCTAAAGAACTGAGTTTGATCCCCAGTACCACATGCTGTGCTACTCCCTGAACCTCAGGCACACAGTGCTAGCCACTGAAACTGGGTGTGGTGGAACACGCCTGTAATCCCAGTGCTGGGGAGGCTGCGACAGCAGGATCACTGTAAGTCTGAGCTGCACAGTGAGACCCTGTATCAAATAAATACATTTAAATTTTTAAAAAATATAAAGTTATAAAAACTAAGACATAAATTATAATATCTGCATTACACTGTAAATTTCAAGGAGTTATGAAACACTGAAGCATCAAGGAAATTCTGTCAAGAATCATAATTTTAGTCATTCTTATTCACCACACTGTCTTCCCTGCTGGCGTCTTGGTAGCTGTATTACATTCAAACTGAACATCTGGCACAAATTTCAGACCTGTACCTTCTTTTGTGATTTTTAAATACTACCTGTTTTTCTGATATCCAACCCAACATATGTTTGTTTTCTTTTTATATTATTTGACATTTGGAAGCCCAAACCCTACCCATTTCACAGCATTCCAAACAAGAAAAGATATTTGGACAAGGTAAGAGAACCAATCAACCTACCTTCCTTCCTTCCTTTTTGGTTTTAAGACAAGATCTTGCTACGTAGTTCACAATGGTCTTGTATTCACCATGTAACCCAGGCTACCCTCGAACACAGAGTGATCCTCTTACATCAGGCTCCAGAGTGCTGGGATTACAGGTATAATCCCACCATGCTGGCAGTAAGAGAATATTTTCTGATAAACTAGAAGAGGGACCACCATTTGAAAGTTTATGGCTGGGGTTTAGGACCTTAGTAAACTCTGGAAATTACATGCAGGAATTTATATGAATGTTTGACTATGTATTTCCTGGGAAACAGGACTAAAAGCTTTTAGGTCCACGATCCAAAAAAATTTTAAACTACGGGGCTTTTCCATTCTTTTGCATTAATTCTGCACAACCAGACTGAGTCTTTAGGATGTGGATTCTTAGCATTTTCATCCTTAGGCTGAAGTACAGCCCAAGCCAAAGAGAACCCACCTCTTTGAAGTCGTGCCCTATCCTCTCTGTGACCCGAGAACATACCAAGAAGCATATTCTGGTGGGCTCATCCAAGCCTTCAAGAGGGTCTAGTTTTTTCTGCTCTGGTTCCACAGGGCTGCTGACCGGCTGCTCAACCTCTTCCTCTTGCTCATCCAGCTCAAGGTCTCCGTGCTCAACCAGAGTGTTGATTTCTTTCTTTGAGGAATATAGCATAATGGACAGAATCTATAGAGGCAACAGGGAGGCATGGAGGTGAGCATTCAGGGGATGAGAAGATGTCACAGTTCTTTAGCCACATAGGGGCAGAAAACATTTGATCTAACATTTATTTATTTATTTATTTATTTATTTATTTATTTATTCACTTATTTTTGGTACCAGGAACTGAACTCAGGACCTTGTTGCTTGCCACGCAGGCACTGTTGTTGCTGAGCTACATCTCCAGCTGACCTAACTTTTAAATACATCAGAACTTATATAAAGAATACAAGATTAGCTGGGCCTGGTGGTACACATTTGTAACCCCAGCATTCTGGGAGGCTGAAGCAGGATTAACAAGGTCAGCCTGGGCAACTTATCAACTTAGTGAAATCCTATCTCAAAATAAAAAGAGCTGAGAATGTAGGTCAGGGTGAAGGTTCCATATTCAATCCCCAGTACCACAAAAAAAAAAAAAAAAAAAAAAAAAAAAAAAAAAATAAAAAAAATAAAAAAATATATATATATATATAATATATTAAAATATATTTTATGTATATAAATACATTTACATTCTATTATGAAAGCATGCTTAATTGTACTTGCAACTGAAATGCTAACAGACATGATGGGAGGTCCTGTGATCATCATACTTCTATCACAGTATCCTCCTTTAGAATTTGTTTTGCTGAAATGTAAAGATTTATGAAAATATTCATACCATTTGAACCAATAACTCATCTTTTAGGAATAATATAGAGTATGTAAGAATAGTTCTACTGAAGTATTAAGGACAAAAAACTGCAAAACACCTTTTTTTTGAGACATAGGGTCTGGCTATGCAGTTCAGGCTGGCTTTGAGCTCACTTTTGTAGCCCAGGATGGTCTTGAACTTACATTGATCTTCCTGCCTCAGCCTCCCAAGTGCTGGGATTACAGGTGTGTACCACAATGCCTAGAACTCCTTCTTTTTTTGGAGACAGGATCTCTATATAGTTCAAGCTGACCCTGAACTCACTACATAGTATAGGCTGGCCTCATATTCATAGTGATCATCCTGTCTCAGCCTTGTGAGTGCTGTGATTACAGATGTGTGCTACCATGACCACCCAAAGCACCTACTCATATCATACAATGCTATCAAAAATGGTAGTTATGAAACCTACATAAAAACTGAGAACAATATCATATGACTTTGGTTTATTTGAATACTATGTTTATCATAAACTATACATTTATATGTAGATGCAGAGTAAAAAAAAAATCAGAAGGATCCAGGTATGATAATGCACTCCCATAATCCTAGCATTGTGGGAGGCTGAAGTAGGAGGATTGCAAATTCAAATTCAGCCAGAGAAATTTGGCCAGACCCAGTCTCAAGATGAATAAAAAAGGGCTGGGAATATAGCTCAATATGAAGGACATGGGTTCAAACCCCAGGACTGAAAAGAGAAGGAAGGGGAAGAGAGGAAAATAAGAAAGAGGAAAAGGAAGAAGAAAAAAGAAAAAGACACAAAATGCTAATGGTGGCTGTGTTTTGATGTAAAAGCTGGAGTTTTTGTTTTTGTATTTTTCAAATTTAGGCTTCCCTTACACTAAGCAAATCCTCCCATGGATCAGGGCTCTTTTCTTGAGCCAGGCCTCTGTGTAACCGAGGCTGGAAGTACCAACACCCTTGCGCAGCCTCTCCTGCACCTGAAGCAGGTTCTTGGCCCAAGAAGCCTAAAGGGAACCACAGGAAGTCCACTGAGAAGCATCTAAGGCCTTGGGGAATAGCAATAAAACTAAAATTACCAACTGAGAGTCTGCATAAGACAAACATATGTGAGCACAAATTTAGAAACTGATTTTAGCTTAAAGGAACTTTAAAGGGAAATAATTCAAGGGCACACTTCATTACCATGATAAAATAGCCAACCATGTACATCCATAAAACACTTCTCTTCCAATGTTCTTTGAACAAACACCAAATTCATTCTCCCTGACTGAGGAAGGTAAGTGTCACAGTCCCTTAGCTCTAAAAGGAAAGACAGAAGCGAGGTACAGGTTTTTTTTTTTTTTTTTTTTTTTTTTTTGTGGAACCAGGGATTGAACTCAGGCGCTTGTGCTTGACAGGCAAACACTTATTCTACTGAGCTATTTCCCCAGCCCCAAGCTTTAAAAACTGTACAGAATGCGAGTGCACAGGACAGAACTAGATGGAAGAGCTAACCTCTAGTTTTCAGGCAGCCGTAGCGGGAGCCATCTGTGTCCCTTACCTCCAGGTCCCGGAGGAGCCACGTTTTACTGAAGCCTGTCCCCTTGCTGCACTTTTTTACCAGCAGCTTCAGCAGATCAGTCTGGAGGAAGGTTGCTTGAGTTTCTTCAAAACCATGAGCCTGTAAGCAGAAAAAGTGATATGTGGCTGTCTGACCGAAGAAGGAAGAGCTTTGCTGGAGGCAAGCAAACTTTTCTCAACATCCAGTTTCAGCCAGAAGACCAAGTTGATGTCTAGCGAAAATTCCAGTCAGTATGCAACTCTGACCCTTACTCATACCCACCACCTGCTCATTCAGTCTTTAATTCTTTAAGTCAACATTTCTCACGCTTACTTTATATCATTTCCCTTCCAAAATCTTTCCAGTGCACCTAAGGCTAAGACCCAGACCGCTCAGCTTGGCTGACAAGGCCCAGAAAAGCTCTCTGTCACTCTGCTTCTCCAGCCTTATCCCCCGCTGGCTCACTATCTAAAGGCGCTGAAGGTTCTTTTTGCTCAATGACAACTGTGCCTTCTCCACCTCAAGACCTGGAGCTTGCTACTCTTTTCTCAGTTTTTCCAGGGTGACCTCTTAATCTATCACTGCAAGTTTCAGCTTTCCAGAAAGTTTTTTTCTGACTCACGGCAGTCTTTCCTGCATGTTCCCTATTGTCTCTGGCTTGTCAGACTGGAGGCTCCATGAAGGTGGGGTCTTCCTTCTAGTTCATTACTACATCCTCAATTCCACTTGGTTCTTGTGCTCAACAAATAACAAACCCTGAATAAAGGATTCAAACATTTTTTGCCCTCAGGGAATTTATTTCTCCTTTCCTACTACATACAATGTGAACAATGAATTGAATTGCTCATTGTAATAAATGCCGAGAACAAAACCACCAGTAGGCTGAGGGTGGTAGTTCACACCAGTAAACCTAGCACTCCAGAGGCTGAGGCAGGAGGATCATGGCGAGTTTGAGGCCAGCCACAGCTACACAATGAGTTTAAGACCAACCTACACTATATACATAGGGAAACCCCATCTCCACACTCCTTAAAAAAAATGCAGTAGATAGGAGGGTTCAATACTGTAAATATAAACTCTTTGGGGTGGTCTAGAGATGGAATGCTACTTAGTCTAGTCTCCCCATCAGTGTGTAACCTAACTTTTCAGAGTAAAGGATACAAATTTCCACTGAGGTTTCCTGTCCTGGATAGCTCTGTTGGGAAAAAGACCCTCTAGCTGAGCTAAACTGTGTCTTATGGAAAAAGCCTCCTTTCCACCAGGTACTAGAAAGAGTCTTTGTCAGTCTCACCTCATCTGCATGCCAAATATCGTGGAGCTCTTTAACTTGTCTATTGTCAAACCTATGCTAAGGTCCCACAGGATGTTAGTCCCCTTTATTCTTCCATCTATAGCTTATGATGAACCAGAAGAGCTGCCATTCAAGGACATATGGAACTTTTAGTCCACTTTTCTTCTCACCTGTCAAGTCAATGTTCTCCTGAAGTCATAGGACCTGAATCTATGACACAGTGTTAAAAAAGAGAAAATCAAATATTGGGGAAGTTCTATTTCCTCAACAGTATCTTCATATAAGGCCCAAACATTTCTAAAAATAACCAAGGTATTATGGCTAAACATTCACTGAAATCAGATGGGATTTCTCCCTTGTTACTATCCTGCAGATAGCAAATTACAGCTGGATTTACTACCAAGCAGAAGAGGCTCCCCATTACCTTTAGTGTTTTATATAAACCTTTGAGGGCCAGGGACAGAACCCAAGTTGCTTCCACTGCCTCGGGACAATGGCTGTCCATGCTGGTTTGCAGAAGGTGACTGGCAATGCAGGCAAAGTGCTGGGAGTACTGGCTAAGCTGGGCCTGAGAGTCACTGCTTTCTTGTGTTCCCCCCTTCTGGACCAGCTGGTAATCCTTCACTGAAGAGCAATGTCAGGAAAAAGGGACGAAAGTACAGTTAATGCTTCCTGCAGACAACTTTGATCCACAGTAAAGTCTTAACTAAACTAAAAACTGTAGAAACACAAATCTTTCAGGCTCAGTGGGAGATTTATTGAATACCTTCACGACAAAACCCGTAACTCATACATCTTGCTATGGGATGGCTTTAGCCATTGGTGGGTACATGCATGGCTGTCCTATAAGGCGACTTTTTATTAATTTTATTAGGAAAAGTGGTTAGATCCACTTGTAACACACCAGTGCTACAAGCTGCCTGATAAGATAGTCAGCCATGTAGTCAACCACTGGTGGTTCAAGGCAGTAGGAACATGTTAAGGAGAGGCTGCTGGTCATCACAAAAATGGTACTGGGCCACCTAACTACTAAGCAACTTAGAGAAACAATGCACATTACTAGTATTATGCACAAACAGGTCATCTCCAAAGGTGTTAACAGACATTCATTTCTAAGGCTCTCAATATGTAGTAAAGGCTGTTCTTGAATTTGTGATCCTTCTGCCTCAGTCTCCCAAGCACTGGAATGACAGGTGATAACACTATCAAGGGGTGGTGAGATAGCTCATCAGACTAAGTTCCTGCTTAGACAAGTGCAGGGACTGGGTTCAATCCCTGGTACTGCATGCCATGCAGGTCCTGTCCCTGGGTGCGCTGAGCCTACTACCACAAGTCCGGGTGTGGTGGCTGGGCATAGTGACGCACAACTGTAATCCCAGGGATGGGGAGGCTGAAAACAGGAGGATCACCATGAGTCTGAGCTGTGTAGTGAGACTGTGTACAAAACATACAAATTTAAAAAAAAGTAACACAATCAATTGATACACATTTCCTTCAAGTGCATGGAATATTCATGAAAAGTCATCATTTGAACCATAAAACAAGCTGCAACAATCTTCATAGGATTAAAATAAATACGCTCTCTGACAACAAGGAAATTAAACTTGAAATCAGTAACAGAAAGTTATCTGGAATGTTATTCAGCTATCTTAAAATTTATTTATTTGCGGAACCGCAGATTGAACTCTGGCCCTTGCACTTGCCAGGCAAGTGCTTATTCTACTGAGCTATCTCCCGAGCCCCTAACTATCTTAAAATTAATGAACAAACTTTTAAGTAATCTATAGCCAAGAAGAAATCACATAAATTAGAAAATGTTCTGAATGACATGAAATATTCAATGAATCAATGAATGGAAATAACAGTATATCAAACATAGTAGAACTGGGTGTGGTGGCACACACCTATAATCCCAGGAATTGGGAGGCTGAAGCAGGAAGATTGGTGTGAGTTTGAGACCAGCCTGGGCTACAAAAGTGAGGTCAAGGCCAGCCTGAACTGCACAGTGAGGCTCTGTCTCAAAAAGACAAAAATAAATAAATAAATGTAAATAAAACAAAATAAAAACCCCCAGAAAATCATAGGATGTGGCTAACCTCATAGCTAAATTCATAGCATTAAAATGCTATGGCAAAGAAGAAAGATCTCAATCAGTGATGACTTTCACTTTAAGAAACCAGAAAAAGCAAAAGGCAAATTAAACCTCAAGAAAGCAAAGGGAAATTATTATGGTTTGTGTCCAGTTGCCCCCCAAAATCATGGGGTGGGGACTTCTAGAGTTTGTGATTAACTCATGATCCACTGGGATTGTGGGTGATCCAAGGCTGGGATTATGAGTCTTAGTACTGCTGGAATTATGGGTGCGTGCACCTTCCCCAGTCTGTGGGCATAGCCTGAATGCAATTCAAGGGAGACTTGCTCCCTGTTGCCATTGTTGCTGTCACCCCTCCCACCGCTCTCTGCTCTTTGCTGCCACCATGAATAGATGTCCTTGGAGCCAGCTGAGTATGGACTGAAACCTTTAGTAACTGTGAGCTAAATAAACCTTTCCTTCCTTCATTTTGGGTGTCAAGTATTTGCCCCAGCAATGAGAGGAAAGTAACTGATACAATTAAATAATGCACAGAGAAGAAATAAATGAAACAAACAAACAAAAAAAAAAAGGAAGAAAAAAATTAATGAATCCAAAGCTGATTCTTTGAAAAAAATGTGTAATAAATTTCTAGTTGGACTGTCTAGATAAACAAAAGGAGGCACAAATTATCAATTCAAGAACAATACAGAGATATATGATAATGAATCTAGACTCAATTCTGTTAAGAGGGTGGGTCTCCCAAAATAGACCCAGAGATTCAATGCAATGCCAATTAAAATCCCAGCAGTTTAATATTAACTGCCAAACTGCTTCTAAAACTTATAAAGAGAAAGAATCAAGAAGAGCTAGGACAATTTTTAAAGAGAACAAAATTGGAGGATCTGATATTAAAATTTAGTAACAATGTAAACCTAAAATAGTGAAGACTGTGGTATGGGGAAAGGACAAACATATAAAGTAATCAGACATATAAAGTAATCAGACATAACAGAATCCAAAAATAGGACTTCCAGGAAGATGGTGGAGCAGTAAACAGCAATTAATCAATCTCTGAGATTTAGAATCCAAATACTGGAAAATAACTACTTGGGGAAGAGAAAGAGGAAGGATTCCTGGGATCCAGGGAAGATTTGAAGAGAGTAAAGAGATAGACCACAATGCAGAAAAAGGAGGTGGTAATTTGTGTTTGTCTTGGGTTCCTGGCTTCCAGCATCAGAGGAAGAACAAATCTACAGAGATATAGTGACGGTGTGTGACTGCAGGGGACTTCAGGGAAACACACTAGTGAAACAGAGCAATGGATGCCATGCACTATAATAGCTACTGAGTGACTCCAGTCCAAGTGTCTGCCACATCCCTTGGAGAAAGTGCTGGACCCAACACCATTGTAGGGAGGGGCTAACTGAAGACTAGGCTTGAGCAGCCATGGATTGGCTTATCTCAGGGCTTCCAATGTTCAAATGCCACAATGCCTGGGAGCATGGAAGACATCCAGGGTCAGGGAGCTGAGGTCAAGGCCAGCAAGAGACACCCAAAAAGTTGTACGCTGAACAGCTTGGGACCTTAAGCCTACAACCAGAGGCCAGGATCAGCCTGAACTTCTGTGGAGTTAAAACCACCAGAATCAGGACCCCACCTTAGTCCTCCTGCAGGCTTGCTGGGATCATCCAGCATGAATATGGGCTCTGCCTCATTTATCCACCAGTTACAGCAGAGACAGGCCCTTAATTGCACACAACCATGAAACTGTAGACCCAAGAAGATAATCACACACTTGAAATCGCAGAGCAATTGGTCTCCTTTTTGTTTACTTTTTCTCCTAGGTTTTTCATGAGCATGAATATTGTTTTCAGGCTTTGTTTTGTTATTTTTTCCTTTTTTCTTTCACTCTTGTCTTCTTTACTAATTTGCCCCAAACTGGGCAATCATGCTCTATCCTCCAGCCTTGCTTTTCTTTTTCTTTTTTCCCTCCCTCCCTCCCTTCCTTCTTTCCTTCCAGAGGGCCTCAGTCCGTGTTGGCAGCTGCTTTCCTCATGTCAGTCAGCACGCTGCTCAGCTACTCATGCTTCCTCTTGGCATGGGATGTGCATCCCCACCCTTTTGATGATGAACTTGAGGGCAAGTTTGTCTTTGGAGACCTTGAGCAACTCCATGGTGCACCACGCATAAGGGGCGAAGCGGCATATCTCCTGGATCATGTCCTGCATAAGCTTGGTGTGTTAGGTGGGGCACCCATGCTGGCAGCTGTGCCTCAGTTTGCTCACATTCTTATTCACCTTGTGGCTCTTGTTGAGGCCCATGGCCATGGGATAGCATAGGGTATGACTACCGTTTTTCAATGGTTGCTGTGGCAGAAGGCCAGCCTTGCTTTCTTTTTCTATTTTCCTGGGTTTTTTTCCTCTTATCCTTTTTACGTTTTCTTTCCTGAGGGTAAAATTGTTCTATTGATTGAATATTGACTGTACACAAACTTGACTTCTCTCAGATGTTTTTCCATAAATTTTGTGTCTATGGTCAAAGGTCACAAATTAACAGTTAACATAGTTTGTCATTTTCTAGACTGTATTTGATGCTATTGTTATTACTGATTGTACTACTTTAGCCACAGTGACACAGTTGTTGTGATCAATTGTTCTTCTTGTACATCAACACTGAGGTTGTCTGGGGGCCATAAACAATAGCATGGTCCAGTACCAAAGAATCGGGTGGTAGGCCAAACAAGCAGCAACCTGTCATCCCTAATAAACTGAACAGACAGGATCTTAGGACAGAATCAAGTCAAAAGCCAGCTACATCTAAAAGACATTTCTGAAAAGTATTCATGTTCTAAAAAGGTTTTGATACTAGTAATAAAGTTATTTACCATAAGCAATTTACAAGCATCAACTCAGAAAACAAACTTAAGACTGGATATGGTAGCGCACACCTGTGATCCTAGCACTTGGGAGACTGAAAACAGGAGGATCACTATAAATCCAATCTATGTAGTGAGACCCAGTAGACACTGTCCTAAATACATTTTTAAAAAAGAAAAGAAAGAAAACAAATTTAAGAAACAGAAAATGAGAAATGGAAGCAAGATATAACCCCAAAGTTCTAGCTTGCCCTGAGCAAATCCAGGGGGCACTGAGGTAGAAGAAATCAAAAGCCACCCAGGTGAAGTTTCTTTTTCTTTTTTTTGTCTTTTTGAGACAGGGTCTTGCTATGCAGTTCAGGATGGACTTGAGATCAATTTTGTAGTCCAGGCTGGTCTTGAACTCGCACCAATCCTCCTGCCTCAACCTCTCAAGTGCTTGGATTACAGGGGTGTGTCACCACATTGGGCTCCAGCTGAAGTTTCTAAAATGGTAGTGGCTGAAGTAACAAAGTAGATAAATGAGTCTCTTAAAAAAAATCAGAAAATAATTAAACAGATAACTAAGAGGTGATTACCATAAGGAAGGACATGTTAGTAAACCTAGAGACTATTTTTGGTACCAGAAATCAAACTCAGAACTTTGTGCTTTGCCAGGCAGGTGCTGTACCACTGAATTACATCCCAGACTAGTGAAACTGTAGTATAGAGGATCTTAGGAAAAGAATGGA
>PVKN010005194.1:0-31456 GCA_004027915.1 Capromys pilorides
TCACAGCTAAACTCTACAAGAAACTCTAAGAGGACCTAATGTCAACTCTTTGCAAATTCTTCAATGAAATTAAAAGGGAAGCAGTTCTCCCAAACTCATTTCTGGGTGCAAGTATTACTCTGACTCTAAAACCAGAGAAGGAACCAAACATAGAAGGAACTACAGGCCAGTGTGCCTAATGAACATAGATGAAAAACTCCTAAATAAAATATTAACAAATAGAATACAGCAAATCAACAACAAGATTATATATCATGACAATGTGGAATTCACCCAGGAATTCAGGAATGGTTTAATATTTACAAATCCATAAACGTAATACACCACCCCAACGGAGTCAAACACAAAAGCCCCATGATCATCTGAGTACATACAGAAAAAGGTTTTTGGCAAAGTCAAACACTCATTCATTATAAAAACACTATAGAACAATGCAACAGATGGTCTTTGCCTTAACCTGAGAAAAGTCCTCTATGACAAACCAATAGCCAACATCAAACTAAATGAGCAAAAATTGATAGCCTTCACTTTAAAATCAGGAACAAGACAATATGTCCACTGTCACCACCCTATTCAACGTAGTTGTAGAAACATTAGGCAGAGAAATCAGAAAATAAAAGGAAACAGAAGGAATAATAATTGGAAAGGAAAAATTGAAATTATCGTTATTTGCAAATGATATGATATTATACATAGAAAACCCCAAAAATTCCACTAAGAGACTTGTTGACTTAATGACTAAAATGTCGCAAGATACAAAGACAGCACTAAAAAAATCCATAGCATTTCTATACACAAATAATGACCACATCAACAGACAAATTAGGGAAACCACGCCTTTCACAATTACACCTAAAACAAATGAAATACTTAGAAATCTATTTCACAAAGCAAGTAAAAGGTTTATACAATGAAAATTATAGTACTATAAAAACAGAGATCAGAGTATTTCAGAAAATGGGAAGTTATTCCTTGCTGCTGGATAGAAACAACTAACATTGTGAAAATGGTCATACTATGAAGATTGTTATACAGACTGAGTGCAATTCCAATTAAAGTATCATTAGTAGACTTCACAGAACTAGAAGAAACATTCTTAAAATTCATTTGGAAACAGAAGAAACCTAGGATAGCGAAAGCAATTCGGGTGGGGGTGGGGAATGGCAGAAGATATCAAAATCTCTGATTTGAAATTATACTATAGGGCTGGCCAAATAGCTCAGCAGATTAAAGCACCTGCTTAGACAGACTCAGTGGCCAGGTTTCGATCCCCAGTGTGTCTTGCCCCCGGAGTGCACTGAGATGGTGATTGAGACTAGAATTGGTGGTGTATGCCTGTAATCCCAGCTCTTAGGAGGCTGAGCACAGGCAGATCACTATAAGTCTGATCTACATAATGAGACCCTGTAGACCCTGTACTACATACCAAGAAAAATAAATACATAAATACATAAATTATACTAGAAAGCTAGAAAGCAACTGTGATAAAATCAGCATGGTACCAGCAGAAAACAGATCGAGGATTATTGGAGCTGATTAGAAGATGCAGACGCAACTACAAACACACTCAGCCACCCTATCTTTGACAACAGGGCCAACGATGTTCACTGGAAGAAAGATAGCCTCATTAGTGACTGGTGCTAGAAAAACCGGCTCTCCACATGCCAAAGCCTTAACATAGACCAATGCCTATTACCATGCACAAAATTGAAGTCAAAATAGATCCACTACTTGAATATTAAAACTGAAACACTAAATCTTCTGGAGAACAAATTAGGTAGAGATATTAAGGACACAGGGGTAGAGAGTTCATGAACAAAAATTAAATTGCATGAGAAATACTTCAAAGAATCAACAATTGGGATCTCATCTTTTTGAAACATTTCTACATATCAAAAATCAACAGAATAAAAAGAAAATTCACAAACTGGGGAAAAAATTACAGTAGACTGTCCTTCAGACAAAGGACTCCCATCTAGAACATACAAAGAATTCTTAGGGACAATCTCATAGCTCAGTGGATTGAAGTGCCTGCTTAGGCAGATGTGGAGACTGCAGTTTGATCCCTGGCATGTGGTGCTGGCCCTGCCCCTGGAGCATGCTGAGAAGGCCCCTGAGACTGGGCATGGTGGCAAGCACCTGTAATCCCAGTGCTTGGGAGGCTGAAAACAGGAGAATTACTACGAATCTGATCTAAACAGTGAAGCCCTGTAGACGCTGTCCTAAATATATAAAATAAAAATAAATAAGTTTAAAAAAGAGTTCTTGGTGCCAGGGAGATAGCACAGTGGAATAAGTGCTTGCCTGGCAAATGCAGGCTCCTGAGTTCAATCCCTGGTACTGAAAAAAAAAAAAAGAAAAGAAAAGAAAGAAAAGGAAAGGAAAGGAAAGGAAAGGAAAGGAAAGGAAAGGACACAGAAAGTTCTTTAAAAATCAGGTCTCCGAAATTTAAAGATCCAATCCAAAAATATGCATCTGAGATTAATACACACTTCACAAATGAAGAGAAACAAGTGGCAAACAAACATATGAAAAAATGATGAACATCATTTGTCCTTCCAGAGATGCAATGTAAACAACACTGAGATTCCACCTGATGCCAGAAACAATGGCTGTCATCAAGAAGACAACCAGTAACAAGTGCTGGAGAGGCTGTGGTGAAGATGAACCCCTTCTCCACTGTTGCGGGGAGTGCAGGCCGGTACAGCCACTGTGGAAATCCGTGTGGAGGTTCCTCAGAAAGCAGAAAAAAATGGGCTGCTCAGGTAGTCACAAGCTAGGAGAGGCAATCTCATTCACATCAGCTCTTTTCCACCTAGGTATTTTTCCAAAAGAACCGAAATCATCACACCACAGTGACACATGTGCACCCATGTTTATAGCAGCATAATTTCTCATGGCTAAATCTTGAAAACAACCCAAATGCCCATCAACTGAGGAATGGATAAAAAAGACATATTTTTTCCAAAATGTAGCATTACTAAGCTACCAAGAAAGATATAATTGATGCTTTTGCAGATAAATGGATGCAGTGAGACTACATTATAGTGATATAAATCAGATCCATATGTGTAAATATCATATTGTCTCACTGGTGTGAGAAACTGAAAGAGTAGATAAAATTAGAAAGCTACAGTAGATACTGTAAAAGTGAAAGAATTTGGTCAATGAAAGAGAAGAGTTCGGATGAAGAAAAGGACAAAAGAAAGCAGCAAAAGGATATATTTAGGTATGCTGATTTCTGCTCATCTTCTGAAATGAACATTTAATGCTTAATGTTTTTTTCTCTTCTATTCTTGTTATTTTTTTAAGTTTCCTATAAAATTTTAATGAATTTTTTGGCTTTGTTTTTCTTTAAGCCAATCTTGCATATTTATGTCTGGTAATCTGAACAACTCATCTGAAAATAACAACATGTAATAGAGCAACCATCATTGAATTCCTGATACTTTGTTAGGTGAATTTTTTTTTTAAAAAAGTATTTAGTACAGGTTCCACAGAGTCTAACTACATTGATTGGACTTGTAGTGATCCTCCTGTTTTCAGTCTCCTAAGGGCTGGGATTACAGATACATGCCACCATGCCATCTCCTTGGCTGTCTCATTGCACTCCAGAGACAGGGCTGGCACAGCACACCAGGGTATAAGCCCTGGTCCTTGTGACTGCCTGAGCAGCCCATTTTTTTCTGCTGAGCTCTCTGGCTGGCTCTCTTAAGTGAGTTTCTGTATCATTTCTAACCCTGTTTTTTTTTTTTAACCATTTTGCATTATTTAAAAACTAAATAAAAGGGGCTGGGGAGATAGCTCAGTTGAATAAGTGCCTGCCTGGCAAGCGCAGGGTCCTGAGTTCAATCCCCAGTACCACAAAAACAACAACAACAACAACAAAAAAAAAAAAACATTAAAACTAAAATAGATAAATCAGTAAACAGTATGATTGAATAAATGAACACATTAGCATATCTACATATATACACTCTCTTTAAGGATGATGTGACAGTGCTGGTGGTGAAATTACACTTCCATAACTAAAGGGAACACCAGCTAGAACTATCTTTTCATTTTCAAGTTGAAAGTAGAATTTAAGGCTGTGTAACTGTTTCCCATGGATATAAGAAAATACTTAAAACTGAGCATTTTATGAAGAAATGATATTTATTCAGCTCAGACTTTTCAAATCACGTGGCCCCATCTCCTTGCATCAAAATAATGCAAGATAAGAAAATAGATACAGTAGACACTTTCATAATAAAAACTAAAAAGCATCAATGTTGACCATTTGATCAAAAGTTTTGCCTGTAGGCTGAGTGGAGGCACATGTCTGTAGTTTCAACACTCCACAGGCTGACACAGGAGGCTCACTGTGAGTCTGAGGCCAGCCTGGACTACAAAGTGAGTTCAAGACTCAACTGAACCCAACTGACTGGTGCACAGTGCACCAATCTTATAAAAAGAAAATGAAAAGTTTGCCTAATGTAAGAAAATTGAGAAATAAGGCAGTTTCACCTAGAGGAAAATTTAAAACATGTATTATAAATTTTACATGTAGTGTCTGAATCTATAATACACTATTATTATGACTATATTTAGTAAAAAGCTTAAATTATGCATAATACTATATCTGTATATAAATACTTAACAATCATTTCTTTTGTATGAAGAAAAACAACTCAAGGGAATAAGCGCTAAGATTTCCACGTGGTTGGGAGGGAGCAGGCACTACACTGAGGCCCATTACCCGATTTGTACACCTACCAGCGCAGCACCCTTGGGAGACAGGAAGTATTTTGCATCCGGGTTCATAGAGCTTTCTTCTAAAGCTCAGGCAGGTGAAGTCATTTTCCCAGGGCAGCTGCTAAGGCATGAGGGGTGGGTGTGGGGGAGCAGACAGAGCAACCGGCTTCCGCAGGGCACCGGACCGCACCGCAAGGCCTCAAGTGCGGGGTTCAGCTCTCATTTGAATGAAGGAGGAGAAGGAGAAGGAGACAGGCCATTTGCTCTCCCATTACCTTGCAGGCCTGCTCTGTGGGAGCTGCGTATCATCATCCCTCTGCAGCAGCAGAGTAACCAAGCCCCCAAAGAGTGAGTGTCTAGCTCAGGGGCAGGCCACAAGGCCACTGAGCAGTGCAGCTGGGACGCAGACTCTGGCCACTTAACTTCTGACCCTGTGGTCCTTTCATCTACGGAGTCAGCCAAAGCCCAGGATCTAATTATCCCCTGAGGATGATTTACATTGCTTTACTGTGTTATTCAGCAATTTTCCTTGATACTTTCTTCATTTATTTCACACAGTGGTTTATTTCATTTTTCTTTGAAAAGTGGCCCTAGGGATTTGGATTAGTTTCTGTGCTTTTAATATTTTGAAAAGAGAACTCAGAGGTCACATTTTTCCCCCTATACACACTATGGGTTTTGCTTCCATCACATTCGATTCTGGTGCATGAGGTGGTAGTGAGGATCTGGAGGATGAGTTTAGGAGGAGTTTCTCTTATTAACATCTGCAGCCAGCTGGCCCTAGCATTGGGGGCTGCATCGCTGGAGCCTAGAGTGCTGAGTCAGCGACACAGTGTCTGACCCACAAGTTGAGGGGAGGTAGTCAGGCAGCAGGAAGCCAGGGCTGGTGCACTCGGGACCTACAGATCCAAACTAGAGAGCCCATGCTCAGGCTGAAGCAACAAGATCCCAAGTTGGAGCCCAGCCCACACAACTCAATGATTTAACAAGATCCTGCCTCGAAGTCAAAAAATAAAAAAAAAAATGACCGAAGAAGTAGCGCAATCCACAGTACCACCAAAAGAGCACATTTCTAACAAAGCTGACCTTCCCTATTTGGAAATTGGCCTGAAATGAACAGTCGATCTGGAGAGGCCGTGTAGGTTCGCTGTGCTGTTTCTGTTCCAGTCCAAGTATCTGGCGTGGGCTGGCCGTCTCTAGTCATGCTGCTGCGTGTGTCTCTGGATGGCTCTGGCGACTGAATAGTGAACTAAATCACCTCTCAAACTAAATGCAGGGCTCTGTTCTATAACTAGAGAAGAGATTCTTATTTATATTTGCTATTTCTCACCAACACCTGAGCCAAGCTTTGTCTTACAAGGAGGACACACTGATCCCTGGGATTCCTGTGTAAATTCCTAAAGCATTTGCAAATGTATTCTGTCTTGTCAGGTATCACCATCTTCACCTGCCACTGCCTGGTTGATCTGCCCAGGAATCAGTCCCTCTCTCCGTCTCCTTCAAGGGTAGTGCTAGGAGAGCGGCACAGAGTTGGGGTAGGGGCCTAATGACAGGCAGCCAGGGTTGAGTTGGACCCCAGTTCTACTTAAGACACTTTTCCTTGATATCTGTAGAGGTTTAGTTACAAGACGCCTCATGCCACATCTAAATCTGTAGATGTGTAAGCCCCTCATATAAATTCTCAACATCCGGATCAAGCCTAGCCATAGTCTCACCTATATTTGAAATCATCTCTAAATTATTTATAGACTTGGTGCAACGCTAATATTATGTGCATAATTATAATAGTGTACTGTTTAAAGAATCAGGGGCAAAGGGAAGACAATTGCAATTGTAAATATCAGTAAAAATTGTGCTGAGTACATACAATTTTTTACCAATATTTATGAATGCAATTGTCCGACCATATAGATGCAGAGTCTGCAGACAGAGAAGGCAGAATTGCTGTGTACCCAGGAAAAGTTGCTCTGTTTTCCATAGCGTTTTCAACTGAAATACTTTGTCATACTGTGCGTATTATGCACATAGACCATCATTACATAGGGACAAAATAAAACTATAGCAAAGCAGTGGAAACCTGCAGTGTCTTGCAGTAGGTGATCATCAACCTTAGCAGTAGCTTCTCACTATCATGAGCATTATTTTTAACTCATCTCAGAGTTCTCTTAACTCGAACTCCTGTCATCTAGATGAGAACAGGTTCTGTGGGCTCTGCTACTTTCTAATTAAATTGAAACTGGGTTTAAGATGCAATACACAGGTTAAATTTACAACTGTTGGACACAACGTGTACCAGGAGCAGTGATAGAGGAGCAGTGTACTCTGCCCTGAAGCATCACCTTCACCACTTGTGAAGGCCAGATGCCTCTCATGCCTGGAAGCGCTGGTAGGCATTCCAAGAGACAACACCCTTCATGCTTGACAGAGCCAGAACAGTGGCGTCCCAGCTCAGAAGTGCATGGATCACAGGCCTCTGAGGCAAGCAAAAGTTGAACCAGAGCTGGAGGTGCTGTCCTGGCATAGTCAGCATGGGGAGGGGAACAGTTCCCAGCAGGGGGAAGAAGAAGGCAAAGGTAGCTCTGAACCTCCAGGGTGTAGAGGCACCATGGGCCATGGACAGAACCAAGTGCATAGCACAGAGTGCAGGGAGATCAGTACAACTTGCCTCACAGAGGAGCTACTGTTCACAGACAATAAGGAGTCAAAAAATAGTAGGCTTGAGGCCAGCGAGATTGCTCAGCAGCAAGCCCAGGGACTGGGGCTCAAACCCCAGCGCCATATGCCACACCGGCACTGGCCCCAGGCACACTGAGCCTGTCACCGAGACCGGGCGTGGAGGCATAGGTCTCTATTCCCAGCACTGGGGAGGCTGAAAACAAGAGGATCACTATGAGTCTGAGCTCTGTAGTGAGACTCTCTAACAAATACATTGAAAAAAAAATGAGGTCTTATTACGCTATTTGCTATTCATGAGGCAGCTGGTTTAGTGTCCTCAGATGGTAACTGCTTGGCCTAGGCTCTATTCTCTCCTACTTGTGAAATCAGTGATGCACACCCAGAGCTATGCCAAGCCTATCAGTGGGCTAATTTAGTGAGCACATTCCCATCATCCCAGCATCACACACACACAAGACGGAGCCACCGCCTGAAAGCAGCAGCCTATGGCTGCCTGAGACTTTAGGGAAAAGCTAGACACATGCAATGTGGCGTGTCACAGAACAGATCAGCATCACTCTGGTTCTGTTGTGACTTGAGTTTGTTTTTTGCTGTTGGTGTCTAAACTCAGGATCTTGTGGCTGTGAGGCACTGCACGAGCTCTGCCCCTAGGCCAAACCTCCAGCAGTTCTCAATAACTTGTAAGGTGAAGACAGGGTGGAGAGAACTCAGGAGTCCTCAGAGCAACTGAAGAACTGAAGTTGAAGAGCAGCTACAGACAGATGGACTGAGCTTCAATTGCCACCCTGCTGTCTGCTCACTATGTTGGGCAAATTGCTATTCTACTATCCAATCCTCAAATTAGTTGCCTGCAATACAGGGATAATATTGTTACCTCATAAGGTCGTTTCAAAGATTAAATGAAATAGAGCACGAATACTGTTTGCCACAATGTCTGCGACTCAGTGCTGAGTCCATAAATATTGCCTGGCATAAAAAAATAACAAAATAGAAATAGAAGGAAACAAGGTGCATATGAGAATTGAAAAACAAACAAACAAAACAAACAAACAAACAAAAACGGAAAGCTCCAAAAATTTGCCCTAAAATTATGGCATTGACTGTAACTCTAGGCAAGAAAATGTAGACATGTTGATGCATGCCCTGTGTAGAAACCATGCTCCAAGTAACGAACATGCTGCCAGTACTTTCCTGTGAGTACCAAGGCAGGAAGATGTATCTCTGGCTATTGAAGAGCCCGCAGTTCACAGAACTGGCCAGGTGAACACTGCAGCACATGAACAGGGCAGTGTTCACCTTGGCTGGCTCTTCTTGGGCCTCTCAAGTACAGGGTTCTCTCCTTAGCCTCACTCTCACCCTTGGCTTCACCTCTCACCAGATGCAGTGTCAAATGGGAGGGATCAGTACCAGAGCTAGTACCCAACTCATCTCAAAACTGGCCCGTGCACTGAGCACCCTGGCACTGTGCATGCCCCTTTACCACCTCGTCTTCAACGTTCCCACAAGTGTTAGTGGGCCCTGTGACTATTTATTGAAAGTAATCACTTCTCAAATATTTGCCTCTGTATGATAGAAGTACTTTTTAATATATATATATAAAAAAAAACAGGAAGTCTCTAGACTAATTGTAGCCACATCAGCTGCTTAGAGATCCTCATGCAGTCACCACTGGACAATACCATATTCATGGTGTTGGACGCCAGCATTCTTCCCATCTTTAGATGAAGAGCACATGATTTACAAAGACCAACACAATTGCCTCAAAACACACAACTTTGGGAGATGAAAGAGCAGAAATTAAACCGATGTAGTTCTGACTTCAAAGTCCTTACTCCCTCAGCTCTCTGAGATTCTGATCGCTGGAAATGGTTATTTATCTCTGGTGACCATTTTTACCCTTCCCTGTGAAGAATAAATATCTCTCATGTCTGTACGTTTAGTGCATGCCCTCTAATAACTCAACAATCTGCCTTGATGCATTGTGCTAAGTACTTCTGATTCATGAGGCATTCGTTCTCTTTAGCCCGTTTCAAAATTCATTATTCAATGTTTATCTACACCAAACTGTATATGTCATCCATTAGCTCTCTATTAGCTTGAGCGGTCCAAATAAGCAAACGTCTCTTCCATCAGAAGACATCATGTTTCACTGTTCATGTTTCCCATAATTCAGTAGCACCTGCACATTTCCAAGCTTGGCTTTGAACTCTAAGGTTGTACTACAGGTAGTTCACATTATGCAAGACAATACTAGGTTAAATAAGTGTCTTTATTTTTACCCTCACCAAACTTGCTTATACATGTAGTGCTATTCTTACTGATGTCTATATTCCATGTTTTCCTTACCTCATATCCAAGTGTGGAGTCTACAGAGATTGTGAAAATACAGAGAACAAAGTAAAGACCTGTATTATAAACCTTAGCTTAACAGTGACCTTAGCTTAACAATGTCAAATGCACTCTAATGTTAATGTGATTATTGGAGGTACATCCTGCCTTAGAAAAAAAAAAAATCATGCTTTCATACACTGGCCTGAAACATCTGCTGTGAGTCACTAATGTTCAGGCATTTGCTGATGACCAACAGACAGTCACAGTAAGTCAGGGCTGGGCTGCATAGGCTTCGACAATCAGACAATCACCCTTCTTTCAAAAAGCAAGCCCAAAACACAGAGATAGCAGTCAAAATAGGGACCGGGAGGGCCGGCCTGATAGCTCAGTGGACTAAAGCACCTGCCTAAGCAGAAAGTAGTGGCTGGGGCTCGATCTCCGGTGTGCTGTGCTGGCCCTGCTGGCAAGATACGTGGAAATGGTGATTGAGAGTGGGCGTGGTGGTGAGCACCTGTAATCCCAGTACATGGGGGCTGAAAATACGAGAATTACTGCAAGTCTGATTTACACAGTGAGACACTGTAGACCCTGTAGACCCTGTCCTAAACACAGAAAAGAAAAAAAAAAAAAATAGGTACCGTGAATGGAGTATCGACCACACGCTGATCACCTTTGGAGGCCTCTGTGTCGTCAACTTTTCTAACCACAAACTTTTGGGGAGCTGTTCCTCTTTCTTACTTTACAGATAAGAGTATTGAGTGTCAGAGAGCTCAAGGCACTTGCCAAAGTCACATAGTAACAATGTTCTGGAGGAAGATTTAGCCAAGGCTTCTGTAACCTCACAGGCACGGAACTATCTAGTAAGCTCAGATAGTAACCGCTAAGTATTTCAAAAAAAATATGTAACGAACAGAATGTTGTGAAATTCATCTTGTCTACCCAGTAGATTTGTGTTAATGATGGAAAGCCCTCATACCTGACCTCATTGCTATCTGTCAGGAAGACTAGTGCTGGCAAAGGGGAGCTCTCCATCTGTAACTGGAAATAGTGTTATATTGAAAATATTCCAGGAAAATATTAAAAAGGCTGTTTGAAGACCACAAGCACAGGTGGTTAATGAGGGCAAGCAATAAAAACTACTCAAAAAAGTGAAAGCATGCTGTTAGGCATAACAACTAAATCTAAAATCTTCATTATTTCACTACTTTGTAAGGTGTATAAGTAAACATAAAGGCTTAAAAATACTTGAACGAATAGTATTGTCTGTAATTTAAAGAGGATCACTAATTCTGGTCTGTTTTCCTACTTCACTTCCAACATCTTCAATGTACTCAGGAAATCCCCGCCTGAAAGAATGGCTGATCTCCATCTAGGTTTCCAGATGTTGTGCACCACATAATCTGACATTTAGCTCTGAGAGAAAGCAGAAAGACAATGAAGGATAAGAAGCCAAGTAAGGTCTGTGTCCCTAGAAAGAGCACATGGAGTAAGAAGACACTCTAAGTCTTGGATGGTTAGCAACATGAGTGAGGATCCTGGACCATGGGGGCTGCACCCACCTCAACTGAAAACCGGAACAAGTATGGGGTGGGCCAAACCCTTCCTTCAGGCAGGAAGCATGCTGCTAGGGGAAGAGGAGCCCATGGAATTTGAGATGGAGTCACAGGAGGAGCCAGACACTCCCTGCTGAGCTGCATGGATTCAGGCACCCTAGTGGCTATGATTTCACCAGCCAGCTGAACGAGAAGCCCTCCCACCTGCTGCTGGTGTCTGAATTTTAACACACACACACACACACACACACACACACACACACACACGCTACAGCAATAGAAAGCTGAATAACACTGCATTATACATGGAAACTTCAGCAAATTCCATACTCACACTTTGGAACATTTGTCAGCTAATATAGAGAGCCAACAGGGCCAGTCGCCATGGGGGGTGGGGGGCTGCATGTAGCCTAGGACCCTAAAATAGCTCCTTTCTGATCACATATAAAGTTTGCCAGTGTTGAGCAAGTTCACAGCTATAGTCTCTGCAAAGTCTTAGTTTTCCCAACCTTCCATAGTTTTCCTTTTAGAAAGGCACTGATCCCAAAGAATCCTTTAAACTTCCTATGTGTAACTTCTATATAGTGGCTGTAATACAACCTAACATTCTACATTGATAAACAGTCCAGAAAAATACCACAGGGTTCAAACAAAAAAGGAAGGAGTGTTCAGAACGCCCAATCTGATTCAAAGACTACGAGGCATGCAACTTAGAGGAACAGATGCCGGTCAGGCGACATCACCAGCACTGGCTCAGGCCAACATGAAGGCTGCACAGAAGCCAGCGGAGGGCCATGTGCAAAGCAGAAGGTTCCAGAACCCCAGAAATTTCAGGTATTATGCCTCTGGCCTACTTTAGTTTTTCAGTCAAACCAGCTGGCTAAGTAAAAGCTACCTGCAGAATCCCAGCACTGACAGCTGCCAACTGTATCTACTATAACATTTTAGGCCCCAGAGCTTGTGGTCTGACAGCATGAACAATGGACGCCTACAACCGAGGGCTGGGATCAAACGTCTCTCTTCATGTGTGTGTGAGAAGAACATGTGTTATTATGGTACATGTGCCCTTCCACCCATCTCTCCTTTCCCCTCCCCATGAAAGGCACAGCCAGGGCTAGCTTCTGTCACTGGGAGGCCCTCTTGGGGCAGAGGCTTTGCACGGGTTATCTCACTTCATTTTCCTGACAACCTTGGGGCATCCTGATATTCCAGTCTTCATCAGGGGAAAACTGCAGTTCAGAGTGGCAAGAAAACCTTTCCAGAGTCACAGAACGGCACAGGGCAAGGTCACAAGGGCTCGTTTCTCCACTACACCTCTATCCACGTCTTAGCAGCAACCCACCTTTAAGCCCTGAACAGGTCACCCCAAGAGCTACTTGGGCAGGATTTGCTTGAGTACTATCCCAAATGTCACTTGGACAGGTGCCCCTTCAGTCAGTTGACGCTTACAGTGAACACATTTGTCTACACTGTTATTTGGTACTCCTGCTGTTATGTCTTATAAACGTTACCAGAAAATGAAACATGTGGTCATCCTGTATTTAAACAGCACAAGTCACTCTGCTTCTCTCTTCTCAGGTTCAGTGGTCCTTTGCCTAGGCCTGGGGAGTCAGCCTTGGCGTGTCACTTCCTCTTTTTCTGTTACATTTATTTCCAGTCCTAGGGAAGCGACCCCAGGCACAAGTTGTTGTCTTTTAGGGAAGTGATGCTATTCCGATTCATTCCACCTCCCTTTAATTCTGTCACAGGCTGCTCCCTTGGTGGCACCATCCTTCTGAGGGGAGCGCGGAATTCTGCCATGCCTCCAGCCAACCTCCTAGCTAGGAGGATCCTTCAGGTTCTTGGCAGGCACTGTTTTCTCTTTGCTGAGCATACAGACTCTTCACATCTCTGATCCTCACACTTTCCCCATCTTGACTTTTCTATTTTGCATTTTATTTGTTTAATTACTGAATTACACATTTATTAAACTCCTAGTGGTTCCTTAGCTCACTGGGCCTTTCCACATTTCAAGGCACAGAGTCTGCCTCAAACTCTACTTGAGTCTCCTTTCTTTCAGTTTCTGTGCAGTAGTAGAAGGCTGCTCAGCCTTGGAAAAACTTCAGATTTCTCCTGTGTACAAATGGGGGCTGATACTATTGGACAGGTGTTGTGTGTGTGTGTGTGTGTGTGTGTGTGTGTGTGTGTGTGTGAAGAATAAGGTTTATAATGGTATCTTCTATAATGGCCAATTCTTAACAATCAATGCCTATTTCCTCATTTTATTTTCATACTACCACTATACTTGTTTAAAATATTCCATAGAAGGAAGTGCTCTGGCCTCTGGCATCATTTCTCATCATGTATTTCCTCTGTTAAACTGGTGCACATCAAGCTCAATGTGAACATCATAAAAGAAGGAACCATTTATTTTGATGTTCCAGTTACATCAACATTAAGGACTTTGCTGAACATATAGAAATAAACTAAAAATATATTTGATATTGATTGATTAGAACATCACAGGTATGGACCTAATTCAATGGTTTTACCATCAACCCCATGGAAAAGGGCATATGCAGGCAATGCTTTGCAACTTTTTTTTTTTTCTAAACGACAACAAATATCTTCATTTAAAATGATTATTGAGAATTTTTAGAATAAAATTAAAGCATTCAGACAATGATAATTTGGTGTTTCTTAATCATTCTGAATTCTCTTTCATGTAGGCAGTAAGTTTTTCTTAACTGGACATTTACTTGATCAGGAAATATGTTCTCCTAAATGTAAGATTGTATGTTTTCTGACTACGCTTTCCTTCTCTCATCCACGCATTCATGTGACACTGTTCTATGAGGTAGGACTGCGCCAAGGCAGAAGCAAGCACTAGGAAGGCAAAGGTGAAAGGGTATGGAGCCTCCTCTCAAAACTTCGCCTCTCAGAGGGGAGGAGTGGTAGAAGAAATCAGAGCTGGAGCCCTTGACGCACGCAGCAGCAGATGGCTCCCGACAACTCTGTAGGTGCTTCACCTCCCGAGGCAGGGACTGAGAGGATGATCAGGTCTGAGTTAAGAAGACTAGGATGGTGAGGTGGCAGGTGCACCCCAGCATCTGCTGCTTTTGCAGTTACTACCATCCCCTAAGATGTGCGCTCAGCTAAGCTGTGTCCCCTCCTCCATGAAGAGTTTAATTCGTCCCTCTTCCACTGCAGATGAAAGGACAGAATCCAATGCAAAAATCTGGATCAGGAAGCATATTTTGAACACAAATCATTATCTTTTTGAGTTAATGAAATAAGCTCTTGGGTTTATTGGTCCCTAAATCCACAGTTTCAGGGAGGGAGGAAATGCTCCCTCTAACTGGCCTGACACAATCTTCTAACGACTGGAAATTAATTTTCCTTAAGCTCCTTTGTAAAGCTTTTCTACTTTGCAGATGTGGGAAATGACTGAGGGAAAGGAGCAAGCACACTTGCACAGGCAAGTCAGCCACATAGGTCCCAAACTCCTGCTACTTCACTTTCCATTTTATGTGACTAGACATCCTCCTTTCTGAGACCTGAAATTCTCCTTTGAAAAACTGAACAGGAGTAGACACTGAAAATGAGATTCTGTCACTGTACAGTAGTTGAACAAAATTTTCATTTTCTTCTCTTATACTTTTTAAAATTTTATTAATTTTAATAAGAAATAACAATGAGACCGTTTCAAAACACTTTAGTAGGACAGCCACAATAATTGACACAATGCATATTGTTATCTTCATAGTAGTTGTTCAAAGTACAGGATGCATACATGATAACTTTTCTAAACACTATTAGTATAATTTTTTTTCTCATTGAACTAAGAGAAAGTAGTTGTATGTATAGTCCAATGGTCCATAACAGTAGTGGGTTATCAGCAGAACTGGCAATGTCAGAAGCTGTTGACTTGAGCCTTTTAGAGCACTCTTCAGCTTCTGAGAGGATAGAATTGATATGATCTTTCAAGAAACACAGAGGAATACTCTGAGCATTGTCATAAAAACAAATGTAGGAGACTTGGAAGACTAAAGAGCACCAAGCAGATTGCATAGAGACTTTGAAACTTGAAAACAGTCCCAGTGTTGAACGCCATGATTTTTCTCTTTTGCCTCCTGTGTTATAACCCTAAAGATGAAGAAGCGGGATCCTGGACATATGATGGAAGCTAACAAAAATAGGGCTTACCTAAGAAGATTTCTTATGCTAAAACATCATGAAAACATTAGCTTATTGCATCAGAATATGCAGAGAAAATAACTGCTTTATCAAAATAATTCAGAAAAAATATCTGTCTTAGTTACCTCCCTCATGGTCAAGACAAAATACCTGACATCCAAAGTTATAGGACAAAAAGCTTATTGGTTCTTACATAGCTTGTAAAAGATTCAGTCGAGAGTCGGCAGACTCCACAGCCAGGTGGCAGGGCAGAGAGTCGTCGGCGATGAGAAACAACTCATGGTATGGCAGGCAGAAGTCAGCAGAACAGGAAGCAGCAGTAGCAGCCTTCACTTCCCTTAACTCCATTCCAGCTACAAGTCACTCAAACCCAGGATGGGGCTTCTGTTTTCAGCAGATCTGTTCAGAACTATTCTAATCAAACTAGTGAACTGCTTTACTACCTGACACCTTTAACCCTAGCACTGTATGCCCCAGACCCAGCCAGCTCTGAAAAGCCCCACCTAGGAGCACAAGAGGCTTTGGGGTGAAATCTAAATATAAGCCTTGCAGAGACTCCATCTCTATCCATGTAAAAATTGAATGGAAACCGGGAAACTGGAGTGGGGCACCTGGATTTCATCAGAGAAGCTCAAGTGCTTGACACACTAGCAGCAGGGAGTCGCCCGGCATCACCCTGGGGCCAGGCAGGGCCAGAAGCCATATGTGGCCCAGAAATATTAAAGAATCTAGTAGTCAGGTACCAGTGAAGACTGACTAAAGAACATGGTTTATTTTCACACTCACATAACATTTCTGATGTGGTCCTCCCTTCTGTTACTACTACAGTATGTTAAAAATAAACAATAACAAAATCCAGCTAAAATAAGTCAAAGGAAAAATCCAGACTTGTGAAATGTGATGGTAAATTGTCCAAGGATTACTCACTATACCAAGAACTAAGAGAGTAAATGGAATGAAAAAGTTTTGAAGGTTCAATTCAGGCTAAGATGTGATTGATTAAAAGATTAATTAAAAGATTAAATTCATTGATTAGAAGACATGATTGATTAAAAGATTAAAAGCAGCCGTGATAAAGAAAAAAGTTTCAGGGACCAATTATGAACTTGAAGCAAAAATTAGAAGGCATCAGCAAGAAACTATACAGGATCAGTAAATAAATATAAGATACAAAGAAACACCTAAAACTCCAAGAAAAATATAAATAAAATTGCACATTAAAGGGCCAGTGAGGTAGCTCAGTAAACTAAGCACCTGCTTAGGCCAGCTCAGGGACCAGGGTTTGATCTCTGGCACCACACGCCACACTGGCCCTGGCCCAGAGCATGCTGAGCCAGTGACCGAGTCCAGGCATGGTGGCACACAACTGTAATCCCAGTGCTTGGGAGGCTCAAAACAGGAAGATCACTGTGAGTATGAGCTGTGTAGAGAGACCCTGTACCTAACACATAAAATAAAAAAATTATAAATTATAAATTAAAAAATAGTGGATAAGCCTGAGAAGTGAGATAGTGACTAGAAAAAAAAATCATCATACAACTTGAAGGCAGAAGAGTAAAACTTACCCAATTTGAAAACTAGACAGAAAACAGATCAAACATTAAGTAGTGCTTATAGGCAGGGAGAAGGAGAAAGAAAAGGAGGAAAAGGAGGAGGGGGAAAAGTGGTGCTAAAATTAAATTCAATAATGGTAAAAATTTATTTTTGACAGAAGTCATAAAGCTACGGTTTTAAAAAGTTGACTAAATTTCAAATGAAACATACTCAAAGATATACAGAGCAAGGCAGGTCATAATCAAACTTCTGAAAAGCCAGAGAAAATATCTTGAAAGTATTCTAGGAAACATGCAGTGTAACCAGGGAGAGACAGCAAAATAAGGGACCTGTGTACTTCTTATCAGAATGCTGAGCGGCCCCCAAAAACTGGCAAGGTACTTTAAAGTGCCTAAGGAAGCAGCTATTAATCCAAATCCTTCTATGCCCATAAAAAATAACTTTGAGGAACAAACAGTAAATAAAAACAATCTCAGGTGAAGGAAAACAAAATCAAATACACAAATAACATCCATCACACCTTGTCACCAGTAGACAGATACTAAAATAATGACTGCAATTTGAAGCTCACAATACCATATATTTCTAAACATACACAAAGAAAATATTTAAAATATTTATATTGAAAAATAAGGGAAGATGAAGAGATCTAAAAGAAAGTTTCCTATCTTCAAACTGACAACATGACACAAGCAGATTGTGACAACTGCCTATGAACAATGTATAATACAGAAGCCATATGTTACATAAAGTGATGCAACCAGCAATAGTGTAGATGAATCAAAATTAACTTCTAAATAAATCTTCAAGTAATTCACAAGAAGAGAAATGCAAGCCAGGCTTGGTGGTGCATGTCTGTAATCCCAGTACTGAGGAGGCTGAGGCAGGAGGATCGCTGTGAGTTTGAGGTCATCCTGGGCTACAAACTGAACTCAAGGTCAGCCTGAGCTGGCTAGCAAGACTCTGCCTCAAAAGGACAGAGAGAGAGAGAGAGAGAGAGAGAGAGAGAGAGAGAGAGAGAGAGAGAGACAGAGACAGAGAGAGAAAGAGAGAGAATTGCAATCAAGTTACACAAAGAGATTATAGAGAAAATGAACTAAAAATAAAAAGGAAAGTTAATTCAAAAAAGACTACTGAATATTAAGTTCAAATATATATAGATAGATCTATCTATAGATCTATCTATCTATCTATCTATCTATCCCCGGTACCAGGGATTGAACTCAGGACTTTGCGCTTGCCAGACAAGCACTTATTCCACTAAGCTATCTTAGTGGAATAGAGAGAGAGAGAGACAGAGAGAAAGAGAGAGAGAGAATTGCAATCAAGTTACACAAAGAGATTATAGAGAAAATGAGCTAAAAATAAAAAGGAAAGTTAATTCAAAAAAGACTACTGAATATTAAGTTCAAATATATATAGATAGATATATCTATAGATCTATCTATCTATCTATCTATCTATCTATCCCCGGTACCAGGGATTGAACTCAGGACTTTGCGCTTGCCAGACAAGCACTTATTCCACTAAGCTATCTCCCTCCCTCGCCCCTAAGTTCAACAATATTGACAAAATATAAAAGACCTGAACATACTAACTAAAGAACAGAACTTAGCAAAGATTATAAACTATGACTCAAATATATGCAATTATTTACAAAACATTACAAATGTAATAAATAGGTTGAAAGAGTCAGAAAAATTATATATCAAGAAAGCATTAATAAAAGGAAAATAGTATTAATATTAATATTAAAAACATTAGATTCCACACAGAGAAAATGACCAGGATAGATAGGATATTTTAGAATGATAAAAGGGCCAACACAGTAAGAAGATATGGCAGAAATGGCATTTAACAAACTGTATAAACCAGACAATAAACATGCAAAATAAAAAAATATATATATTCATGGGATGAATACCTACGGAACTGAAAGGAAAACAGACAAATCTGCAATTATATTTTGTGATGCAATCATCATTTTCTAAAAACTTGAAGAACTAGAGAGATTGTTTTCAAGTTTACAGAACTCAGTGAGACAATTAACCATCACTATCCAAAAGCCAAGTTCCCACTGAACATGTGTCAATAGGCCACATAATGACTAGACTGAAAAAAAAAAAAAAAAAACTTCAGTAGATTTTGAAGAATTGAAATAGAGTAGTGTGTGTACTCCGATCACAGTGGACTAACATCCATCATCAACACTAGAAAGGAAGTGGAAAACATCCAGATACAAGAAAGCTAAACTACTGCACACCTGCACTGGGTCCAAGAGCTAGTTAGTATCTAAGAAGAGGAGCTGAACTGTTTGGAATGAGAAAGCCATCAATATTACCATCAGGCATCTGACGCAGTGCTCACACGTGAAATTAAAGATACAGCGAGATGCTCTAGGAAAGAATCAATTCAGTAATCTAAGGCTGAACCTCAAGAACTTAAAAAAGGGGAGCAAGTAAGTGAAGACAGAGACAAGAGAACAGAATCCATTAAACTGGAGAAAACAATCAATAGAGAAAAATGTGAGGTAAAACATTTAGTTCTTTAAAAATTAAAAAAAAAAAATTGGCAAGAGGCCAGCAAAACTGACCAGAGAAATATTAAAGAACTATTACTTGGCAAGAAACATAATCACGACAGATATCAAAAGAACAGGAAGAGAACAATGAAAGCAAATGTTTCTCATAAATATTAAACTTTGATGAGCTGATTTCCTAAAATACACAAACTAACATAATTCAACTAACATGAAATGAATCATTTTGGTAGTCCTATAACTACGAAGGAACTTGAATTCATAATTTAAGCCCCCCATCTAGACACTCACTTTCTCACTGGAGAAGTCTGCTACAAGGTAAATAACACTGGGTCTAAACAAACTCTTTTAGAAAAACAGAGATATGGAGGGATATTTTACAACTCATTTCTGAAGAAAACTCCCAGAAAGTCAAAAATAGAGGGGAATTTCTCAACATTGCATAGAGTACATACAGAACACTATATGGTATTCTCCTTACTGGTGAAATACTGGATTCCTTCCCTCTCAAAAGAGAGGGAAGCGAATGTCTGTTCTTAGCACTTTTATTTTAAAGTTTTTGCCAGAGTAATAAAGCAAGAGTCTAAGGAAAAGACTCCCAGAATTGAGATCAACAACTGTGCCACTTGTATTTTTATGTACTCAGAGTGCTTACATACAGACAAGAATATTCTAACATTTATGCAGAAGGGCAATAGACTCAGAGTAACGAAAACAATTTGCAAAGCAGAGAAGGGAGAAGAAGCAAGAAAGGGAAGGAAACAGAGACAGGAGAGAGAAAGAAGTGGAGACTGAGACTGACAGGAAGGAAGAAAGGAAGAGAAGGGAGCAGTAGGAAGGAGAGCAGATAAGGAGAGAGAGGAATCCATTTACCAGATTTTGAGACAGCTTATGGCTCCAGTAATAAATTCGGTGTGATTTGGGTGTGGAGGTAGACAGCAATCAATGAAGTAGGAATGGAACTCAGAAAGAGACCCAGACAAACATGCCCAGATCTTTTTTCATAAAGTTTTAAAAGCAATTCAACGGAAGAAAAACAGCCTTTTAAAACTATTAAACTTTTAAAGGAAAGCCATGGCATAAAACCTTTGGCATTTAAAACTAGGCAAAGAATGCTTAATCCATAAAGATAAATTGGACTTCAACCAAATTAGAAAGTTTTACTCCACAAAAGACTCAATTTGTGATATTGAAAAATACTGAAAATACCCCTGTGTGCCATGTGGTGCTGGCCCCGCCCTTGGGGCTCACTGAGATGAGGACTGAGACGGAGTGCGGTGGCCAGTGCCTGTAATCCCAGCATTTGAGGGGCTGAAAACAAAAGGATCACTATGAGTCTGAAGTATGTAGTGATGGACCCTGTACTAAATACACTTAAAAAAAATAAAAAAACATTGAAAATATAGTCAAACTACATATACAACAAGGCTAGCACGTTGCCTATGTAAATAACTCTGAAACCTCAATGGCAAATGAACAACTTGGGAAAATACATATAATAGGGAAAATGGGAAAATACATAAAAGAAATTTTGACAAAAATTCAAGGGCTGGGGAGATAGCTTAGTAGGATACGTGCAAATGGAAGGTCCTGAGTTTGATCCCTAGTATCACACACACACACACACACACACACACACACACAAAAGGATGTTCAGATGGCAAATAAGCACATGAGAGACACTGCTGTGTAGCTATCAGAGTGGCTGAAATTAAAAGCAGTGACAACACCACCAAAAGTTAAATAGAACAGACATCTAGAATACACTTCGGCAAGTCCTTTAAAAAGTATTCCAGCCACTGCCATATGGCCTGGTAATTGTATTCCTCAATACTTACTGCAGACAAATAAAAAACCGTGTTTACGGGAAAACCTATGCACAAATTTTATGTCAATTTTATTTGTAATCGTACCAGACTGGAAACAACTAAATTTCCCTGCGATGGGTGAATGGGTAAACAACCTGTGGCACATTCATAGGATGGGAAAGTACTCATTAATAAGAAGGGATGAATGAAAAGAGAGCCGACATGGGCAGTGCCATGAATTTCCAAAGAATTAGGGCATGTGGTGAAAGCCAGTTAGAATATAGCATTCAGTAATGTTCTGTCACCACAACATTCAAAATCTGGAGGCCAGCGAGATGGCTCAGCAGTCTAAAGCACCTGTTTAGGAAAGCTTAAGGAACCACAGGGACTGTGGTTTGGTCCCCAGCACCATGTGCCGTGCCAGCCCCACCCCCAGGGCAGGCTGAGCCGGTCATAATTAAAAAAAAAAAAAAAAGAAAGAAAAAGAAATGATGGGATGGACAGCCTATCCACTGCCAGGGGTTACAGAGGATGCAGTCCAGGGGAAAACTGCCTGCAAAGAGCCAATATGTTTGTGGTGATGAAGAATCAGTATTGTTGTCCTATTAACGCCATTTTTGTAGTTGTGAAGTCATACAGCAATCTTGCAAGATGATGTCATGAGGCACCCTGGTAAGGAGCAGAGAATCTCTTTGTATTATATTGTACCACTGCATGTGAATGTACACTCATCTGGAATCACAGGTCTAATTAAAATGGGGGATACAGGAAACATTTTGCTCCTTGGAAAGACTGTGAGACACTTTGCTTGTCTTCTTCATATAAAGGCAAATTATCTCCTCCCCAAGAAGCCAAAGAGAACCTCTCAAGCAGTACAAAAGAATTCCTGCGCTATCGTTGAGCTGTTCACACTTGACCAGACAATACCTTGGAGCAGGAGCTCCTCAGAGGAGGCACTAATGCGATGCCTCTGTATTCATGAGGCAAGTAAGACATTAGCAGCTTAAAAAAATTTCCACTTCATAAAAATCTACTTTTACAAAACAGAGAGCATCTAAAAGAAGGTGGCCAGATTGGAACAACCAGGAAGTCATTTCATGCAGGAAGCAGTTAAGGAAGTTTTGGAGATTTAGCCTGGGGAAGAGAGATGTCAGAGGTGCTTGCATGGGACAGCTGTTACCTGAGACAATTGGAAGGCTTGTTTCCTCTTCCTCATAAAGAATGCTTCCAAGGGCTGGTCCTAATAGATGATTTTAGCGGGTAGGAGAGTTTGCCTATTTCATGTTAATTATTTTTTGGCGCTTAAATGTGTATTAGACAAAATAAAATTAGCACGTCTAGTAATGCAAAAACTTGTAGTAGGATACACACATTCTCTCATATTTGTTATTAAAAAATAAGCAATTTTTCAAGAGGCAGTTTTTAAACTAGACAGGTATAAGGGGAAGAGGGCTACAGGTGATCCATAACTATAACAATTTTGAAAACTGTTTATCAACATAACTCTAGATTTTTACTAGAGCTACCGAATAGCACTAGAATTCTTCCATATGATCGAATGAAACACATCAATGGTGCCAGAGAAAGGGTTCTTATCATGACTGAGAATCTGGAAAAACTTTCTCAATCTTACACCCAGTGCAGAATCTTAGTATCTGCGATTTTTTTTTTGAGTTTTTAAAAAGAATGCAGTAGAAATCAACTAATTACATCATTGCTGTGTTGTACTAAAAATAATTATAATGGCATATTTCAAGCCAAGAAAGAAGTCAGCAAATTTTCGTCCAACTATTCTCGAAGTTGCTTATCTTTGGATCCACTGTCACTTTCTAGCAGTGTTTCTTACAGGATGAATTTGGGGCACTGTCAGTAAGTATTGTGTAATAGTCCCCATAGCACTGAAAATATCTTTTATACGCCCTACAACATTGTGGTGTGTGCCCCGCCGGCAAGGACTGCGCTAAGGTACACAAGGAACGCCTATGCTGATGCCGAGACGGGAGTCACTGCTGCGGCCACCACCAATTCCAATCGCAGCATTACTTCAGAGCTACCACGGGCGATAAACATGTCTCGGGTCCCAGCCACCGGGACTTCACTTGCTAAGACGGCAGATGAGTTATAGCACAAGACCAGATTAGACAGCTCGATCATCCTCTGAATATTGGGCACAACGTACACTTTTTAAAAAGACTCTAGTTTACCAATGCAAACAATTTACCTGAGCTTTTGTAAGACCTTTATGGCTCAAACTGATAAATACTGTTGTTTATGGAGCTAGAGAATTCATTAGTGAGGGAAAGTAGGAAGACAATACAAAGAAGTGTGCCGGAAAGTTTAATTCAATCTCCATCATCTGCCTTTCCAAAAATGCAATTTTCTTCTCCCCTATTTCATATTGTATAGAGAAGAGAGAAAAATTTTGTATTTCATAATTTTATATTTCATATTATAAATCTCTGAGATTTACTAAATGAACATAATGTATTAGACACAGTTGTCAATTAATATGCCCTTGAGGTTAGTGATATTTTATAGCTGAGAATAAGACACATCTGACTAGGATATGGTGAGCTGGGATTTGAACTCAGAATTTTTAAATTACAACCTTACATTCTGAACCTATGACTCAGTGACTTTCAAACAGTCCTATTCATGGTCTATCCTATGAAACCATTTCCTTGACGGGGCCTAGCACACAAAGGTCCACACAAACATGCATACCCATTAAGAATGTAATATTTTCTTCTCAACTGGCAAAGTGACAGAAACTGTGCCCTTTTTAATATTTTTCTTTTCTATTTCATTTTTCAAATGTTAGCCAAAAGCAGTTAAACTGAGTTTGTAACTCACCAGTGTACTGCAACCTACTGTGCGAATGTATACCATAGTTGTAAAATTGGAAGTTGCAGCAGGAAAATCACAAGTCATCTTTTGGGGTCGAGTTCTGAGGCTCTCAGGCCTTAACGGTTGATGTGTAATACAGAGCAGGCAAGCTGCCCACCTTGCCCACTGTGCCCACCATGCGGCTGTGGTGAAGGTAGAGGGCCTGGAGTGTCCACACGGACACGAGGACCACTGCTGTTGTGGACACATCATCAGCTGACCGAAAGGGCTGAAGCCAGGAAGTCAGAGCCTGAAGCATGGATCTGTCAGTCACTGTTCTCAGGCAAACTAATGAATCTCTGAGATCACGTTTCCCGCCCAATATGATACAGCAGGTGTTTGCTCTTCCACATTGTTACCCTCCTCTGCCATGCAATTTCAGTCTCCTCTGCTGTAGCCTGGTTCATAGAAGCCCAGATTCACAGAACTGGGATTCCATTCCCATGACCAGCCCTCTGTTTTGGTAATTTTTGGAGCTCTCAGAACAGCTAGATCCAAGAGCGTTTGTTCAGTGGGATTATCGACCAAGGAATCCATCTTCAGTAGTGAGTAAATGCCCCTGCTTTTTCTCCTTGCTTGAGCCAGGGCTGGTGATTATTCTGTGCCTTTCTCAAATCTAAGTCATGTCTGAGTCCCTGACACCTTCAGATTCTGCTGGGCGTCCTCTGACGTTTCCCCTTCCCTGAATCACTCTTCCTGCAGCCTTACTTCTGGGGATCATCTCACAAGTGAAATACCTAGGCTCGATTTCTGATCTTATTCTTACCTAACAAAGTCAAATAAATTGAAAGAAACGAAACCAACATAACACTGTTTTTTAGGGAGTGGGTAACGACAGCAAACTCTGTCTCTACTGTGATGCCTAGCAGCTCAAACTCAGTCAGGATGTAAGCTGTTTATAACTGAAGATTGCATCAGAGCATGAGAATGAAGGTAGGTAAGGTAACACCCTTGTATTGAAGCCAGGCACAATTTGAAATTAATAGCCAATATTATACTGCCATTTAATATTATATTAAATGGGGGAATTCAAATACAAACCCAAAACTGGGTTTGAATCACTGGCTAAAATTGTGTATTTTTAGTAGAATTTATTTATTTATTTTTTGTCTTTTTGAGACAGGGTCTCACTGTGCAGTTCAGGCTGGCCTTGAGCTCACTTTTTGTAGCCCAGGCTGGTCTCAAACTTGCAGTGATCCTGCTGCCTCAGCCTCCCAAGCGCTGGGATTACAGGCATGTGCCACCATGCCGGCTTTAGTAGAATTTAACCCAGAAATTTTTTCCTACATTTTGGTATAATTAAACAGTTGAGAAAAAAATTATTGTATATGTCTACAACAATGTGGGACAACCTTATGTAAAAGTTTACACAGAAAGCTGTTCAAAATGTCTTGGTGGATACAAACCCCAGGCTGTTGTCCAATATGGTGACCATCGTCCCATTCGTAGGCTAAAACCAGCATGAGTTAAATGTACATTCAGTGATAAGAAAACACTAGTTAGGAGTCATATGCTACCACTCAGACAATAAATTCCCTTTCAAGAAACATTTCTAGGTTTATCTTGGTGTTTGTTTTCTTACTATTTTCTAATATAGTAAGTCCCCCACATATGAATCAGTTCTATTCCGGGTGAACATTTATAAGATGGATTTGTTTCTAAGTCGGGCAAAGTGAGCCTTATGTTCTTTTGACACAAATATACAATGAAAAGCATACAATAATTTACATTTTCCACGAGCATGTCCTTGTTCTTTAGAACTGTGCCAGTGGTCGAATGAGTCTTGTTATAAAAATGAGTGACTTGTACCTTCTTTGCCCCTCCATCCAGTCTCTTGACTGTATGTGCCACTGTCCCTCAGGTTACTGTTTGGCCTTCCTAGCTGTCCCCTCCACGTAACTGCTGCTTTTCCTCTTGGGCACTATCACACTGTGGGTAAGAACACAGCAGCACACCTGGGACAGTGTGTGGTGGACACACACGCTTCTTCCATGGTTTCTTTGCATCTATGAATGTTCATACACGTGAAATAGCTGAGGCATCAGACATTCGGGGAGCTCATGCCTGTGAATGTTTGCAACTCAAATGATCACTTCTCTTAGGACTCATGTGCATCACTTAATTTAACTCAGTAATAATTAACTGACTCATGTGACTCAATTGTCATTGCTCCTTCAAGTCCACCAGGCAGCCCTGGAGTAGGTTTAACAAAGAAATGGAGAACAGTGGGCACCTGCCCTCACTGTGCTCTGCAGCTCTTAGAGCAGAGGGATGTTTCCAAGTAAATCTATCAAGCAGGATCAAGCTCCTAAATTCCAAAAGTTGATTCCAGTCTGACTGTATTAGAAACTAAAGAAAATCTCCCGATTCTACTTATTTTCTCCAAAGCTAATGCCAGAGACCTAAGTCTCATTCATTCATCAGTTCAAACAGAGACACAGAATGCCAGGATGACACCGAGGGACAAGTAAACACAGATGAAAGCTCAAGGATCAAGAGAGGGCTGCCCCGACTGGCTCTGGATAGAGGAAGGTTAGTGCTCCAGCCATGAGCAGGCCATGCTCGGGGCCACAGTGGGGCAGAGGGTTAGCGCTTGGTGAGGTGCCTCGGAAACTTTCAACAAAACGAGGGGCAGGAATGCAGAGTGAAAGTTCGCATGTCGAGGAACATCTCTGGCTCAGCACACATCTTAGCTTAGCAAGACAATCTGCTGTTAGGCATTTTTCTGAAGAAGGTTTTCAACGGTGGTCACAATTCTGTCAAATGGAATGCGACTAGGAAGACCCATCTTACAGCATGCTTCCCAGAGTGTGCTTAATCACTTAGTCTGTGTCATTATTCACAACGGTGATGGGAACGCAGATGCTACAACTCACTGTAAGCTCTTCTGAAATCTGTAAATAAATATGTAAATGAAAAGCATTTTGGGGCTTCTGAGAAGGCTCAGCAGACTAAGCACCTGCTTAGGCAAGCACAGGAACCAGGTGTGATCCCAGGTACCACGTGCCGCATTGGCCCTGCCCCCAGGTGTGCTGAGCCGGCCACTGAGACTGGGCGTTGAGGCACACACCTGTGGTCTGAGCGCTGGGGAGGCTGAAAACAAGAGGACCACTATGAGTCTGAGCTGTGTAGTAGAACCCTATACCAAATGCATTACAAAATCATTTGTAATAATTGCACACGTCCCAATGTGTCACTCCTCTACTCCCTAGTTTTAAGACAGCCCTCCCTGTCCTCTGTGCGAGCCCACAAGTTTACCTTTATTATCACTTAGTCTTCATCAGTAGTGATAATGACAATGGGAGCTTACCTTGATAAGGCACATACTGAGATTCTGCCTTGTGCTGAGGCAGCCATTAGACGACAGAAGTGGGCCTTGGGGGCAGCGGGTGGGTCTCAGACCTGGACCCTTCTTCCTCCTGCCTGACTCCCACTCACCACACCTTTCTACAACAATCCATAATTTCGTTTTCAACTGACATCAGTTCAGTTTGCTATTCCTTAGCGACAATGATAATAAAAGAGAAGACACTGTTCAAATTAGTCCTATAGACAGGGAACATGCCTGACCCTAGAGACAGCTTCATCCCATTCCCTCTCCTCGGCCACTGTACCAGCTTATCCCATTTCAGTCCTCCACACCCATACATTCCAGGCCTCGTACAGTGAGAGCTGCACATTCTCCCAAAACTATACAGAGGCAAAGGAAGGAGAGGGTTGTGCAGAGCCCTCTTCTGTGGCAGAGATTGGTGAGGGGGAGCTTCAAGGCCATGTCCAAGAGCATCACAGAGCAGAGACAGTTGAGACTGTGTCTAGCCCAGTTCACTGAGGAAAGCAAGGAAGGGAAAAGCTGAAGTTCTAAATCAAATCAGCACAATGAGGAGATCCAAGACACCAACATCAAAGTTCCTAATGTGAATACTATTCTAATGGTCTATGGTTGCTTCAACCATGGTCTTTGAAAACAGGCTCAAAATAGTGAGAGGGCGCATGCTCTGAAATTGGGTGTAGGCCTGGCTGGACCAGAGCGGCCATGTCGTGAATGGACTTGCCTCTCCGAGAAGTGTGGTTGGCTGAGATCAGCATTCAGGGTTTAGGACCCAGCTGAAGGCCATGGGGAGCAAGGCTAAACAGTGACACCTGGAGCGTGGAGCCTACTTTTAGGTCAGTCTTTATACTACACGAATTATATAATCTTATCTTGATTCACTTTGAATATTTCTAAGATTTAAAATTTTATTAACCAAAGTATATTTGGATTAGAAAGTCTTCCAAATATAATTTGAACTTCATTTACTATGATGCATTAACTGTGAACAGGGCAAGGGAGATAGCTCAGTAGAATGAGCACCTGCCTGGCAAATGCAGGGTCCTGAGTTAAATCCCTGTACCACAAAACTGTGAATAATTATAAACCTTGCTGCTAATGCCCCCACGTTACCATGACAATAACAGGCACAGTATGAGCAATGGCCAGTCACAGCACCTTTGCAGAGTTTCTTTCATATTGGTCAGCATGTGAGGTATTTTAAAATACTTCATAATCAATAAAAGTAATTGGGAAACAAAGATGTATGAATAATAAAGAAATCAAAAGTCATAATTCTGGGATTGAAATTCAGTCTGAAGGAAAATGGAGCGATTAAACAAACGGCTCATCTTGGGAACACAGACATCACTGCCATGCCAGACGACGTGCACAGCCGTGAGAACGCAGAAGGATGAACTGAACATCAACAAAGAAAAGTGGTCCAGAAGATAAAAGCTGGGGACGAACCTAAGCTCCTGATGTTGGCTAAAAACATCACATGCAAAGGATCTCCATCAATATTTCACGACATTGAAATTTCAAAGGATACAATGTCCGCCACCGACCTGGACTCAGAAAGCAGTAGGAGAACACATAAAAGCCTAAAGAAGATGCTGGTTTGTATCACAAATTGCACCACAAGAAGATGGCAAGCACTGTCCAACCAAATCTAGATAACGCTTCTATAAAGCATTCATTTTCAGTGTTTCTAAGATGTCTACATTTTACTGAGTATTCATTTTACTCTTTTTTCATTATCCTTCACATTCATAATTAATCAGAAACTCCAAGAAAGTGTTTAGTATCTGACATCCACTTTTAACAATTATTGAACAATTGCATATTTTTTCCCCATGGGTTACTGACTTTGCTTTGTGAAGTTTCAGCTTCCACAGATAATGTGAGAACTGTGTGCGCCACCTTGAAAACGAAGGAGATGAACTCAGAGGTGGAGGTTAACGTGGACCGCACTGGGGCTCAGTCGCAGCGAATGAGGCTTTTGAAGAGCAACAGCAACGTGAGTGCCACCAACGGTGCTATTTGGTGATAATCATCACACCCAGGAGTTACTAGCGGTACAGCTGGTGCCAAGGTAGTTGTTGGAGATGCTCGCCACAAATGGCGGGGCCTATAGATCCTGCTATAAACATGCCTCATTCCCCACTAAAACACAGAGGGCACAGGTGAATAACCTCTGTGTAAAAGTCCCAGGGTCGAGCTGGCCCAGCAGCAGCGCAGTGTACTAAGTGCCTGCTTAGGTAAGTGCAAGCATCAGGGTTTGAGGCCCAGCACCACACACTGTGCTGGCCCTGCCCCCTAGGCACACTAAGCCAGCCGCCAGGCCAGGTATGGTGGCGCCCCTCTATAATCCCAGCACTCGGGAGGCTGAAAACGGGAGGATCACTACGAGTCCGAGCTGCACAGTGAGACCCTGCTCTGAATACGATAAAGAACGAAAAAATTTAAAAATAAATATCCACAGTCACATCCATGAGAACTGTTCAGCATCCTCCAGGCGAGGACGCTGGGGTGCTATGACTTCACCGTGGGTCTCTGCATTGCTCTTCTCCTCCCAAATCTGATCTCACTAGATTCCCTTTCGTTTACGTCTCTCCCTGCTTTACGTCTGCTTTACGTCTCTCCCTGCTTTACGTCTCTCCCTCTGCCCAGGTCCACCCCAGAGGTCGGCTTGCGGTTGCTTATGCCACCTCACACGCGATCACTGCAGTTCACAGCAACCTGTTACATCAAGACAGGGCAGGCTTACAGCAGGAAGAAACGCCACGGCTATGGGGTCGCTAATAAGCATTTACAAATATGGTGCTAATCAAAAAGTAAAGTTAAGAAATTCATGCTAAACAAAGCACTCTAAGACTTATTCAGCCCTGGAGATTTAAATCTAACTGTAGCAAAAACCAACCCTTGTTTCAACAAACCCCAAAGCTTCATCCAGAAAAAGATGCTCTGAATCTAACAATCTCTACCTCCGTATTTTATTTCTCTGAAAGCATCAGTCTAGCACTAAGCGCTGTAGTTGAATTCACGTGCTTTTGGAAGTTGGCTGAAAATGCCAGCCAAGAACATCACCAGTGACACTACTAGATCCTATAAACTTACTTTACATGGCAAAATAATTCCACAATGTCGATATGAGGTTATCCTGGATTACGGGATGCTCCGTCGATGCGGCCACGTTTGCTTTGTGAGCAGATCCCTTGCTCAGCCGCAGAGCAGAAGGTCGATCCTGGAGGCACAGACCAGAGGGATGTGGCCAAACGCTGGGCGAGGCTGGCAGCCTCCAGAAGCCAGAAGGTGCCAGGGACAATATGCTCTTGGGAGCTCCACTGTGAGCATGTCTTCGCGGACATTATTTATTTATTTATTTATTTATTTATTTATTTATTTGGGACAGGGTGTCGCTATGCAGCTTAGACTCATACTAATCCTCCTGTCTCAGCCTCCCTTCGTGCTGGGATTGCAGACATCCTGGCCTGGCACCACACTCAGGGTTCCAGGGCTGGCACGACATGAGGTACTGCGGATTGAACTCGGGTCCTTTACGCTTGACAGGCAGGTGCTTAGACGGCCAAACATCTCCCCAGCCCCTTGGCTGACATCTTGATTTCAACCTTGTGGTACCAATTCTGTCTCCCAGAGCCATGAAAGAATATATTTTGTCACTTAAGCCTCTGAGTTTGTGGTAAATTGTATCAGAAGTCCCAGGAAACTAATATGTTATCTTCCTATAGGTTTCATAGATTCCCAGGCAGCATTTTGATTCTTTGCTTAATCCAAATCCACAAACACTTCTTGAATATGTAAGAGATGAAAGCTGTTTAAGATACAGGTTTCAATAGGATGAGATTTTTGTACTCATGAAATTCATGGA
>PVKN010005195.1:0-31432 GCA_004027915.1 Capromys pilorides
TCTCGCCGGCCCCGGTTTTGTCTATTTAATATGATGTTGGCTCTTAGTTCGTCATAGATTGCTATTATGAGATTGAGATAAAAATCATCTATTCCAACTTTCCATAAGGTTTTTATCAAGAATCAGTGCTGAACTTTGTCAAAAGCTTTTTCTGCATCTGTTCATGTGATCATGTGATTTTTGCCTTGGCTCTGTTAATATGGTGTATTACATTTATTGATTTACAGTTATTGAAACAAGTCCCATTTAGTTATGGTGTATAATCTTCTTGATGATTTACCGTTTTCTGTTTGCCTGTATCTTATTGAGGATTTTTGCATCTGTGTTCATTAGGGAGACTGGCCTGTAATTATCTTTCTTAATTGGGTCCTTCTCAGGTTTTGGTACCAAGTAATGCCTACTTTCAGGAATGAATTTGGGAATTTAACTTATTTCATTAAAAGAGTTGGAGAAGTAGTGGTGTTCTCTAAATTTCTTGTAGAAATCAGTGTCTTAGTTACTCTTATCTCATTGCTACGACAAACACCTGACACTCAAAATGAGGGAAGGAAAGGTTTATTTATTTAGCTCACAGTTACTGGAGGTTTCAGTCCATATTCAGCTGGCTCTAAGGCAGAGTGGCACATGGCAGAGGGCAACCTTTCATGGTGGTAGGCAAGAGCAAGAGCAAGGGAGAGCTAGCACAGCTCAAGCAGCTGACTTCTCTTCCTTCTTTACATTGAAATGCAAATTACCTGCCCCATGGGAGGTGCAGCACCCACACCCACTGTAATCAATCACAAATTCCAGATGCCACCCTATGACTGTATGAGGCTTTTGGGGGGACACCTACACACAAACCATAACAATCAATAATGAATTTGTCAGGAACTGGGCTTTTCTTTGTTAGTAGTTTTTTATTGTATCTTTGATTTCATTGATTGATACTGATTTATTTAGCATTTTTATATCTTCTTGATTCAGGTTCAATAATTCATATGTGTCTAGGAATCTGTCCATTTCTTCACACATCCCATCTTATTAAAATACAAATTTTGGAAGTAGCTATAGGTGAGCTTCTGGATTTCTGCAGTGTCCATTGTTATTTCACCCTTTTTATTCCAGATTGCATGATCTGAGTCTTTTCTTTTTTAATAATCCCTACCCAAGAGTAAGGGATACCTTTCCATTTTCTTTTTTTTATTATGGGTGGCTCAGCCTACCCTGGGGGTGGGGCTGGCACAGCATGTGGTGTCGGGGATCAAACCACGGGCCCTGCAGTTGCCTAAGCTTGCCTAAGATAAGTTTGTGAATTTTATTTAATCTTTCAAAGAACCAATTCTTTAGTTCGTCAATTCTTTGTATTTTTTTTTTTTTTTGTAGTCTCCAATGTGTTAATTTCTGCTTCAGCTTTTATAATTTTCTCCCTTATATGAACTTTTGGCTTGGCCTGCTCTTCTTTTTCTGGAAATGTGAGGTTCACCATTAACTTATTTATTCTTGCTCTGTTTTCCTGATAGTTATTCACTGCTACAAATTTTCCTGTCTCAGTTACTCTTCTCTCATTGCTGAGACAAAATACCTGACACCCAAAATTACAGAAAGAAAGCTTTAATTTAGCTCATGGTTAGTGGAGGTTTGCATCCATACTCGTCTGGCTCCAAGGCAGAGTGGCACATGGCAGAGGGCAGCAGTTCATGGGGGCAGAAAACGGCAAAGAGCAAAGGGAGAAGCAGCAGCTGTAGTAGCTAGTAAATACCTTTTCCTTCCTTATATTGTATGCAAATTACCCACCCCAGGGTGGTTGTAGCATTCACACCTATAATCCCTACATGGGATCAGGAATTAATCATAGACTCTAGAAGCCACCACAATGACTGCATGATGCTTTGGGAGGACAACTGGACACAAACCATAACACCATCTTAGGGCTGCTTTCATTCTTTCCCATAAGTTCCAGTATGTTGTATTGTTATTACTATTTAATTGTAGAATCTGTCTAATTTTTTCTTTAATCTTGTCTGTGACCCCATTGATTGTTCAGGCAGGTGCTATTTAATTTCCATGTGTTTATAAAGTTCTTGTGGTTTCTTTTGCCATTGATTTCAAATTTCATTGCATTATGGTCTGATAACATGAGTGGGATATTCAGATAAGCATATTTGGTGAGTTAGTATGTACTCTACTGTGGAGAATGTCATGCATGCAGCTGAGAAGAAAGTGTATTTTCATGTTGTGGGGTGGAAAACTCTGTAGATATCTACTAAGTCCATTTGTTCAAAAGTTTGGTTCAGTTCTAATATTTTTTGTTTATCTTTTTGAGATAGCAGAGTATTGGGATCTCCCAATACAATTATATTAGTGCTTATTTGATTTTTCCTGCTGGTTAATATTTGTTTCATATAGTTAGGTGTAATCTTGGTAATCTGAACAACTGATTTAAAGATAGCTTCATGTAATTCAGCAGCCATTGTTGAATTTCTGTTATTGTGTTTAGTGAAATCTTATATTGTTTCTAATGCTATTTTTTCTATCACTACTTTGTATTCATTAAAAACAAATAATATATAGTTAAGTGCAGTGGTATTAGCTGCATATATTTATGATTGTTATCTCTCCTCTTGGATTGTTCCCTTTACAAGCGTATAGTGACTTTCTTTGTTTTTCTTAATAAGTCTTGTCATGAAATTCACTTTGTCTGCAAATAGGATAACTGTCCCTGCTTTTCTCTGAGTTCCTGTGGCATTGTTTTCCATTCTTTTACTTTCAGACTATGAATTTCTTTTTGGACTGAATGTGTGTCTTATATGCAGTATATTGTTAGATCTAGTTTTCTTATCCATTCTGCCAGTCTGTGTGTTTTAATTGGTGAATTGAAGCTATTAAAATGGTGGTTATAACTGGTATGTATTGGCTTATCCTTGTCATGTTATTTTCCTATTGATGGCTCCGCTCTTTTTTTCTCTCATTTTTTTTAATTGTTTCCCTTGCCTGGTGGATTACTTCTGTTGGGGTGTGTGGGGTTGGAGTCATTGCTATCTCTTTCTAGAATGTCCTTCAACACATTTTGGGGCTGGTGAGACAGCTAAGCAGACTAAACACCTGCTTCGGCAAGCATGGGGACCACGGTTCAATCCCAGCACCACATGCCATGCCGGCCCTGCCCCTAGGCACATTGAGCCAGCCACTGAGATGAAGTGGGCATAGTGGCACACACCTGTAGTTCCAGTGCTGGGGAAGCCAAAAACAGGAGGATCACCACAAGTCCAAGCTGTGTAGGGAGACCCTGTACAAAATACATAAAATTAAAAAAAAATTTTGGAGTGCTAATTTCATGGTCATAAATTTCATCAGATACTCTTTGTCATACAAGTATCTTATTTCTCCATCAATTGCTTTGTGAAGTGTGTCAGTCTGGGTTGAAGGTTGTTTTCCTTTTTGATCTTGAAATACTTCATTCCAAACTTTTCTAAACTGGGTGTTTGTGCTGAGAAGTTAACTGTGATTCTGATGGTCTTTCCTTTATAGGTGATTTGTTTCTTTTCCCCCAACAGCTTTTAAGATTTTATTCTTCTGTTGAATTTCTGGAATCTTGTCTATGATATGCCCTGCTGTATATCTTTTATCATGCTTAATTAGAGGTCTATGTGCCTCACATAACTGTATGTCGAATTCTTTTTCTCTACCAGGAAGTATCTGCTATGATGTCTATGAGATAGGTAGGTAGGTAGGTAGGTAGGTAGGTAAGTAGGTAGACAGACAGACAGACAGACAGACAGACAGACAGACAGATCATGCTATCTCCTACCTTTTTATTGACTCCAATTAATCTTAAGTTATTCTTCTTTGTCTCATGTAGCAGCTGCTACATTGATTTCCCCTGCTCACTTGGTATTCTTAAGAAATCTTTCTGGAGCTGGGGATATAGCTCAGTCACACAAGTCCCCTGCATGGGCAAGCACAAGGTCCTGAGTCTGATTTATGGTATCAAAAAAAGAGAAGGAAACAGACCTTTCTTTTCATGATTGATAACTACAAGCCTGTCTTCTGTATCTGACAACCTATCTTCACATTGACTTTATTTGCTGCAGATACTTTCAGTGGAATTTTTATTCTCCTGGACATCTGCTTAAGTCTAACTTATGGATTGTATTTTTTTCCCATATTGACCATTCATGGGTTTCATAACTTTCTTAAGTACCTCTATTTTTTTTATATATATACTCTAGATTCACTAGGTGTGGTTTTCACTGTGGACACCACCTCTGCAGTTACCTGACAAATGATTTCTGATTTGATTTTTTTCTAGAGCCCCATTGAATTGCTTTGTTTTTTACCACTTCAGAGAGGCCAGGTGGGTGGCTCTCCTAGATTGTCCCAACTCATTGTCCTTTGGATTTGCCTTTGGTGAACTGGATCTGAGGTTGCATCTTGCTTAAGTGTCTTTTCTTTTTTTTTTATTTTAATTTCTGGGATGATGCTTGTATAAATTACCTAAGGAGTGTTGCTTCATTGCTTGTATTTAGAACCCTTAAGAAATGAGTACTACTCTGAAGTGTCTCCAGGCATAGCTGGTTTTTAGAATTTAAGTCTGTTGCAAGAGCCTACCTCTTTAATTTGCTGGGATTAGGAGTCGTTGCCTCTTTTGCCCAGCCTCTGGTTCTTTGGCTCTGTGCCATAGTATTTTGTGTGACCCTTGTTCTCAGTCTTGGAATACCAGCTTTTTAGAATAATTATGTTACGTGGAACTATAGTGTTATCATCAGCAATGACAATAGAATCAAACACAGCCTAGAAAATGTCAGTCTGAACCAACCTTTAATTTGCCACCTTTAATGGTATGAATAAGATTGGTGATTATATAGTAAAATCTAAAACAAGACAGACTGGGGAGCTAGCTCTGTGGCACAAATGCCACCTTGCAAGTGCAAGGTCATGAGTTCAAACCCCAGCCCTGCAAAAATTAAATTAAATTAAAATTAAAATTAAATTCAAATTTTTAAAATTTAAGTTTAAATTAAGTTAAAATTTTAATTAAATTAAATTTAAATTTAAATTTTTATTTTAAAAATAAAAATAGACAAGACAATTAGATGCAGTTGATAAGACCTTAATATGTGAATTTTGCCTTCAGCAGTTCAAATATCAAAAGGGTTAGGAAAAAGTTGAGAATTGAAAGAAGAGGAAGAAGGGGCCAGGGAGATAGTTCTGTGGCACCATGCCTGCCTGGCAAGTGCAAGGTCAAGAGTTCCAATCCCAGTCCCGGAAAAAGAAAAAAAAAATATGAAAGCAGAGGAAGAAATTAGAAGTAAGACTGCAGGACAAATGGGGGATCATGCTAACTTTTGGTAGCTGGAGCAGAGTGGAGGGAAAGAGAGAAGGAAGAGCTCAAAAGAGGAACAGAATAGAACCACAACCACAAGGAGGCTAGAAACTATGTTTACACTCATAAAAATAAGATCAAACAACAAAGGGAAACCACAAGAACAAAAAGAGGGTAAAGAAAAAAGTACATTTCCAGGTGTGTCCGTGCTGTCACCAGTAAAAACAAGTGCAGACAGAGTCCTGATCCAGATCTGTGCCAGTCTATCCCAGCAAACCATCAGTAGCTTTTTGACAGGACAGTGGATAATCTCAGCAAGCCTGCACCTTCTAGCCAAGACCATAGACTCATTTGGCCAGCAACCAACAGTGCACCTGCCATGGGCCTGAGCCCAGCTGGGAGCTACTAGATGGAGCTGGCAGCCACTCTGAGGTCTGAGTTCAACCAGCCACTCTCCAAGATGGCTCTTGGCCAACTGCTTTCTCACATGGGATGACTGAGCTCTCAGCACTCAACACAGCTAGTGCAGTCCTTCACATCCACTACTCCCCTCCATTGCTGCATCTCTCCATCGAGCCCTCTGGGGTCACAGCAGGTTTCAATTCCTTCTCTTGCACAGCGAGCCCCATCTTAGGGAGAAGGCATTGTTGGCTACCTCCTACTTCTTCAATGAAGTTTCTCTGTTCACTGTCTGTATGGGCTTCACTTCACGCTTCAGATACTTCCTGGGTCCCAGAGATTCACTTTCCTCCATCTTGTCTTCCTCACATTGCTGTATTCCAGCATCTTGATGGTGGTAACACTCAGAGAGACTCTTTCTCTGCTGCTTACCACTCTGCCATCTTGGTGCTCAATCCCCCAATTTTCAGATAGGTCAGTGAGGTTCCCAGAAGGTTAGCTGTCCAGCTGGTAAGGATCACACTGAAGACTTAGAGCCATGTCAACATGGGCAGTAAGCACATAGGCAGACGACGAGAGTCAAATAAACTCACCCACCATGATATACCATAGAATAGCCTGCGAGTTAGCAAGAAGAAAGAGAAGTTCTCCCATGTCCTGGTGAGTGTGTAGGCAGCAGGAGCTACCGAGGAGCAGGAGGCAACAGCCCCACGTGAGACAGTTCGGCAGCACAGGGTGAGCTTGAAGAGACCACAGTACTTCTTGGAAGTCCCATAGTTCGTAAGATTCCTTGGAGGAATGCTTATATATGTGAGCAAGGAGATTGCATAAGAAGATGTGTATAGCACTGCATGCTGGCTACCCGCAGCTTGAGCACACAGGGATCACTGATCAGTTCTTTCATTACAACCAAATAGGAGTCAAATTCAGAAAACAACATTGGGCCAGCATAACTCCTAAATCCACAGTGGTAGCAGTTATGCAAACTGAACAGGAGCTGAAGGACATAGAATGCATGTTTCTGCATAGTCACTCCTTGGAGAAGTGTCACAGATCTGCACGGGAAGCAGGATCACTGCCAACTTGCAAACCATTTTCCTTCAAAGTGAAAGAGGGCATTGGATCTGGGGACAGGGACATGGGAGATCAGACTTCTCTCTGGGTTGATAGAGTTTTAGAGAAGGTTTTTTTTTTTTTTTTGGTCTTCTTGAGACAGGGTCTCGCTATACAGTTCAGGCTGGCCTTGAGCTCACTTTTGTAGCCCAGGCTGGTCTTGAACTTGCACCAATCCTCCTGCCTCAGCCTCCCAAGTGCTAGGATTACAGGTGTGCACCACCACACCCAGCTGAAGAAAGATTATTTTATTTTATTTACTTTTTTAGGGAAGGGTCTACAGGGTGTTCAGTGTCTCACTACTAGATCTTACTTGTAGTGATCTGCCTGTTTACAACCTCCCAAGAGCTGGGATTACAGGCATGCGCCACCATGCCCAGTCCCAGTTGCTGTCTCAGCATGCCCCAGGGGCGGGGCTGGTATGGCAGGCACAGGGTATGAACCCCCAGTCCCTGCATCTGCTTGCAGGTGCTTTAATCCACTGAGCTATTTGACCAGCCCTGGGTTGATAGAGTTTTAAAGATGGCAGTGCATGAGCGAGGAAAGGTATACATTGCTTATGTCTTAGTGATGAATTGCTGGGTGTCTTTGCGCTCCGAACACTGTCCCTGTGCATCTGTGGTACAGTGTGGCAGGGGTTTATTCGCAAGGTCGTGGCTGTAGCAGATGTGTGGGCAGGTGTGTTCTTGGTGTGTTGCTACATAAAGCGTAACTCGATTCTGTGGCTCTCTCCAGCAGCCGAACCCGGTGGAACAGCGCTACATGGAGCTCTTGGCTCTACGTGATGACTATATCAAGCGGCTGGAGGAGCTGCAGCTCGCCAACTCTGCCAAGCTTTCGGATCCGCCGACCTCACCTTCCCAAATGATGTCCCATGTGCAAACTCACTTCTGAGGGGCAACCCTTGCCCTTCATTTGAGCTCAGAATAAAGAAAATAGTCGTGGGCATCTGTACAAAGTATATTAAACTATTTGCCTCCATGTAGAACTTGAACTAACCTTATCTTAAACTCTTGAAGATGTGCCTTCTAGAATGTCTATTACAAGAAAGCTACAGTGTCCCCATGGCAATCAGAGGAAAGGCACCACGAAGAGGTTCTGGAAAATCCTAACGCCTTTAGAAAGCAGTTTTTGACACATAAAAGTGAATTTATCTCTGTAGAAATGCTACATATATGATATGTATTTTGTGGGCTTCATTGTGACAGCATTATTTTAAATCAGAGGCGAAAATGTTCGTCACAGAGACTTTCCTCATGATGCTTATAATGCAGTAGTTGCTTTGGGTTCTCTAAAATGAATCCGAATGTGGAAGGTGGGGGTTACCACCCAAACCAGGTTCAGCTCAGATTCCTCAGCCTTCTCCACAAGCAAGGTGTTAAACAATTGCCAGCTTTCATACCATCCTAAGTGGTGACTTGAGAAATAGCCATCTCTGTAGGCGATGGCCGTTATTTTGAAATTTTGGACTATACAATGTTTTCCCCTAATTTTCAAGAGATAAGCATATTTTTATATTAAACTGATGGGACCTGGTTAAATAATTAATCAAAATTTTTTTTTAATGTTGCCAGTTCTACTTTCTAGACTCTCTCATGAGCTTGCCCAAAACTCTGAATGATTTTCAGATTGGGGCAAACCCCATATAGAACACTGTTTGATATGTAGCACTGTGCAGATGTTGGGTTGCTCCTGCTGCTTTGGTGAATGTGCAATCCGGTCAGTGCAGCTGATGTGCCAGAATGTAGGGGTAACCATCTGGGATGTATGAGCTACTACTAGAGCATCAGTGCCCCGGATGTACATTTGTTGAGTGTATTCTTGAAAGTATTTTGTTTATGTATTTCAGTTTAAATGGTGTTGGGTTTCCCTCCCCCTAGAGCGTGCATAAAAACTGGTTCTACAGATTTTTACTTGAAGTACTGGGCAGTTCGCTTTTTCAGCTTGTTTTGTTTTGTTTTGTAGTATTAAATGAAATTTTAAATGCACAGTTGTATTTGATATTTGAACTAATTCATAGTAAATATATTTGTAAAAGCTAAAGCTAGAGTTAAAACAATGTGTTTTACAATGATTTGTAAAGGACTATTTATAGCTAATATGGGTTTGTTTTCAATGAATTAAGAGAGATTAAATATATCTTTGTAAATTATTTTATGTCATAGCTTAATTGCTCTACCAAATAAGATATCTCAAATATAGTAGTATAATGTATGAATTTTGTAAGTATAAGAAATTTTATTAGACATTCTCTTGCTTTTTGTAAACGCTGTAAATATTTCATAAATTAACAAAATGTTACTCCATAAAAAGAAAAACCTAGTACTAATTGCTTAAAGAATTTTGTGAAATTCCCTGAAAACTTTTTCATGGCAATAATGACTAGAGACCTGCTGTAATAAATCTATTAACTAAAACCTTATACTCTTTTCCCGGGGAAGTAACTGTGTGCTTGAAATGTGTGTGATGCCTATTTTCTTTTTTTCCCAAGCCTTCTGTCCATGTTCCCACAAATGGCCAGCTGAGTTTATGACCCATTGGCAGCCCTGGTATCTTCTCCTCTTCTTCCTCCTCCTCCAACTTCTCCTCCTCTTCCTCTTTCACCTATTCTTCCTCCCCTTCTTCTTTTTCCTCTTCCTCTTCTTCAAGTTGGAAAAGTCTGTAGTTCTAATGTCATCCTGAAGATTATAGTGTATTGAGATTTTTCCTCAAGAGTCAGTTTTGGAAGCCAGGCATGGTGGTGCACACCTGCAATCGCAACACTCACTCAGGAGGCTGAGGCAGGAGGATTGCTGAGGTTGAGACCAGCATGGACTACAAAGTGAGCTCAAGACCAGCCTGAGCTGCATAGTGAGACCCTGTCTCAAAAAAGACAAAAAATATCAATTTTAGGTACTCTCAAAGGGAAGTGGGGGCTCTGGGGTGGAGCTGTAGGACACAAGGTCATACAGGCACCTGCTGTCCTGTCATTGCTGGCTACAGTGACTGCAGCCTGCACCTAGACACCTGATCCACCAGGCAGACATGTTGTGGAGTAAAGATAGGCTTTATTAAAAATCAATGGCAAATCTTCCTGGAGACAGCGCCTGCCTTTTACAGGTAAACAGCAGTTAAATCAATGGCTTAGTTACCCTTCTCTCATTGCTGGGACAAACACCTAACACTCAAAAGTAGGGAAGGAAAGGCTTATTTAGCTCACAGTTACTGGAGGCTTCAGTCCATATTCAGCTGGCTCCAAGGCAGAGTGGCACATGACAGAGGGCAACCTTTCGTGGTGGTGGGCAAGAGCAAGGGAGAGGTAGCAGCAGCTCAAGCAGCTAACTTCTCTTCCTTACATTGAAATGTAAATCACCTTCCCCAGGGGAGGGGCAGCACCCATTTCCACAGTAATCAATTACAAATTCCAGAAGCCGCCCATGACTACGTGAAGCTTTGGGGGGACACCTAGACACAAACCATAACAATCAACTAGAGAGACTGAGAGGCTCCAGGTAGCACAGTTACCATGGGAATTTATCAGAAAATTAACAAAGCAGGAAGCTGGAAACCTGGAAGACCAGGGAAAACAGGCTGCTCACCCACCTCTGACTAAAGGCAAAGGAGATAAAGGGTAGCCACCTGAGGACACTTACTTAGAATAAGAAAGACAGCCCTAGACGGATGTATTGATATGTATGTTCCCAGCGGCGCTATACCTACACCAAACAGACATCTCCTTTGCAAGGTCTGTAAGTGCAGATTAGCTGTCTAGACCCCTTCCCAGCCACCAAAAGGCAGAAAGGTATCAAAGGCAAGAAAGAATGTAGATAGAGGTGCTCAGGTTGGGATCAAAGGCAGCCAGGCAGCCAATCAGATGGCGACAACTTCCAGGTGCCCACGTGGGGGAGGGGGAGAAATTGAAAAAAGAAAATAACAACTGAGATGAGGGATACATTAGTTTCCTGCAATAAGTGTTTCACTATGTATGTCAAAAAACAACATACATGTCTTAAATATATAAAAATATTTAAAGAGTATAAAAGAAGAACTTAGTGACATCTGTCACCAGCGAAATGTACACCGAAAGCACAGTGAGCTTTGGTCACACACCTGCATATGGCCAGGCTTTGTAAATCTCCAAATATCACCAGGTTTGTAGGGAGCAGGGGCTCTCATGGAGTGTTTTGGAAAGCAATTAGCATTGTGTGGAAAATCAAGGAATACCTCACCTGTAAGATAGCGCCTCCACTCTCAGGTTTACAACAGATATGTATAAGAATCTTTATAGAGCCTTGTCATAGCCCAAAACAACCAACCGGAAACAACTCATGTCCCTCTAGTGGGACAGACAACTGGGGTATATGCACCCCATGGGATGCAGCATGAATGACCGAGCACAAGGCATGCATGGCACAGGTGAATCTCGTACGTATGCAGATTAGAACAGAACTCTCAGTCTCATTTCCTACATATCCAGAAACACACTAAGCTCTTGCATGAGGAGGTATAGATGGGAAATCACGATCAGAGGAAGAGAGTTTGCCACTGGGGGCAGGAGCATCGTGAGCAGATGCAGCGAGGGTGCTTAGTGGGTGCGGTGCGGGGAGCACAACACAGGGCAGCGTGTGAAGACTATTGCTGCGTGCCCTGCCTGAAAGAGCATGGCCGAAAGGCAGCAAGGGCTGGCCCTGGAGCACGTTGGGGCCATGAATGGGAGATGGACCTCAGGGCAGTGAGACTGGAGAGAAAGACACCAATTGGAAGTCACTGTGGTTGGCTCAACAGAGGGGACAGAATCAGGAGTAAGGGGCCAGGGAGATAGCTCCATGGCACAAGTGCCTGCCTGGCAAGTGCAAGGTCATGAGTTTGAACCCTGGTCCGGCCAAAAAAAAACAGGAGTAAAGACAAGAAGAGTTGTAAACTGAAAAACAGGAATTTGTGGCCGGGGAAAGAAGAGAGAAGTGAAAGATGGTGCAAAACAAATTGAGTATCCCATGTCCAAAACGCTCACCAAATGTTCCACTTTCAGAGCATTTTACATTTCAAATTTCTGGCTTAGGGATGCTCTCAGCCTATATTGAGGTTTTCGATGTCTGCAGCTGGGTGGCAAGTGGTACCATTGTGAAAATGGGAGTATGGCTGAGAAACAAGGATGCATGGCACTGAAGCCAGTTGGGAATTTGCTGAATATGAGGACGGTAAATGTCTAAGATGTGGCTGAGTTTAGGCCTGAAGCTCACAAAGAAAGTCAGATACAGAGATTTGCCCCCAGACGTGGTGGTACACACCTAAAATCTGAGCACTCTTGGGATACTGACGCAGGAGCATTGTTGCAAGTTTGAAGGACTAATAGCGAGACTTTAAAAAAACATTCCAGATGTGGGGACATACCAATAAGTGGGTAGCATTGCCAATACAAGTAAGTTTAAAAGAGCAACAAGCCCTAATTCAAGACTTGATGGAGAGGAGACCCGAAACGGGACAGAGAAGGACAGCATAGAAGTGCAGAAGCAAAGTGTCCATCGCGGGAGGGAGGGGAAGACCATTCCCTGCAGGAAGGGCCAGGCCTGACGGCTGGTGAACTAAGGCTGGATTATTACCCGATTCGTCCAGCAGCCCCCAAGGTCCCCCATGACTTTCCCCCAACCTCTGCTTCTCTACCGCTGCACCGACCAGAGTTGGTTGAAGCTTGCTTCCTCTCTGTGATACAAGCCTGGAGGGCAGGGACCCTGTCTGCTGGGTGTGTGCTACAGTGCCTGAGCGGGTGTCTGGCAGATGGTGTGTGCATGATGCAGCGTTCTTACATTGCATGGGTGGATGAGTGAGCGCAGGGCCCCAGAGGCATGCTGCTCTCTAGAGGGATAACTGAAGAAAAGAGAGATTGCGTATTAACTGCTGAGAGACAAGACCGAGACAATGGACTTTGGAAGGAGGGGGCTTCCTCGTCCCCACATATTAGGAGTAAAAACTCAAGAGCAACAGGCTCTCACAGGGAACACTGGTACCTGATCCAACATGGCCCTAGGGTGGGTAGGAAGAAAGGACATAGGCGGGAAGGAAGTTGTCCTACCCACAGGAGGGACTTCGCTCCCTTGGCGATGGAGAACAGGAGGGTGCCCCTGAGATGTAGACCCCTTGGAGTACTACTTGGTTATAAAGGAAAAACTGGAGTCTGGTGTGGGGGATGGATGCACCCCGAGCCCATGCTGCTAAGTGACATACATCAGATGTACACACTTAGATATCACATGGCTTCTCGCACAGGAGAACCCCAGAGTATAAATAAAGACCTGAGAGAAAGAGATGACAACAAGCACAGAGCTCGGGCTTTTGCAGAAGGGAAGGGGAGCAAGAGATGAGGGCAGGGAGAAGGAACGGGGTGGGGGGGAGGAGGAAAGAATGGAGCTGTGCTGTGTGCGCGCCCCAACTCCACGCACTGCACTAGAAGGGCATCATTGTGTAAACATGGGCTAATACAAAGTTTTGTAAGGATTGTTTTTAAGTGGAAGAGGGTAGGAGACAACTCAGTGGTCTAAGCGCCTGCTTGGCAAGCACAAGGACCTGGTTTGGTGCATAGTACCGCATGCTGTGACAGCCCTGGAACCCTGGGTGTACCATGCTGGCTACGGAACCAGGCATGGTGGTACATGTCTGTAATCCCAGTGCTGGGGCTGCTGAAATAAGAGATCATTACAGGGGCCAGCGGGATGGCTCAGCGGTCTAAAGCCCTTGCTTTGGCAAGCTTAGGCAACAGCAGGGACCGAGGTTCAATCCCCAGCACCACATGCTGCACCAGCCCCGCCCCCAGCGCAGGCTGAGCCAGCCATAGCATAGATAAATAAATAAATAAATAAATAAATAAATAAATAAATAAATAAAAAAGAGGATCACTACAAGTCTCAGCTGCCTAGCAAGATCCTGTATCTAAATAGATCTTTTAAAAAATAATAAATTAAAGTGGGAATCTGTTAAATTGAGCAACAGATTCAATGACAAAAATAGACAATATATCATTGTTAATGAGCTGTTCTTGGTTTGAAAATCTGTAACATATGTATTGTATGTTCCACTGTTTCTGTCTTTGCTTTTTTTTCTTGCTCTTGTTTTCACTCTTGAAAATGAAAGAAAGTTAGCATTAAGAAAATAAATAAAGTGGTAGAGGGAGTGCAGTGTCTTCGACCACTAGCGGAGGATGCTCTGGGAACTGCTGGCTTCCAAGAACAGCTGCTTCTGGATGCTGAGAAAGAGGAGGAGACAGGTGTTCCTCTAGAGGCCCCAGAACGCAGCCCGGTAGCTGTCTTGATTTTAGCCGAGAGAGCCCTCCATCGGACTTCCGGCCTCCAGAGACACAAGTTCCTTAGGAGCCGGTGAGCCCGTGCTCAATTGTTCCAGCACTCGGAGGAGACTACTACTGAGGGGCCGGGGGCAGGCCCAGTGCCTCTGTTCTGCCCCACTTCCCACCACAGCCCAGGCCCAGAAGCCTACAGAGAGGTCGGCCCACACCAGAACCAGAGGAGTGGAGAGAAGACTCAAAAGCCCCACAAAGTGGTCCCCAGCAGGTGCCCTGGCATATGCGTCCAGGTTCACTTCACATCAGTAGATCCAAAGTCCTCATGGTGTAGGAGGTGGGGTGTGCCAACCCCGGCTGGAGAAGTAGGGGGGACTTATCAATTAGAAGACCCCAGCAGAACGCCAGCACCCCACATGTAGAACTTCTCTCAGGTGCCCATGAGACCTACACAGGCACGAAGGAGGCCAGACACCACAAGAAGCCTACCAGCATGACACCTCATGTGACCTTTTATTCATGTCTTTTTCTCTTTCCTTCCTTCTTTGTCCCAAGTTTGCTCTTCAAAGCCAGTATTTCCCTTACACTTTCACTTCTCACCTTTGAAATAAACGTTTGACCCCAGTTGGCTTGCCTCATCCAATTCTTTGTTCAAGGCAAACAGGATCTGGAATCTTTCTGATCATCGGGGCCACTTCTAAAGGAGCTACACAACAACACTGCTGCACCAGGCTTGGGATGTCCTGATGCTGTCTAGAGAAAGCTGCCTTCTTCCCAGGCCTCTAACATTCTAAGTCATTTTGCAAGTGAATGAATAGTTCACAGGAAAAAGAAAACAAACAATACCGGCAGAAAGCCTCAGTGAAAGCAATAGAAACAGAAAACAGAAAAACAGGATGTCTGAAAGACTTCCTCCAAGCTACTGCAATTACCAGGTACAGGCAGTTGGCTCGTGGGGGGTGGGGGATGGGCAATGGCCAGGGTACCTTCCCAACCCTATACTCACTGATACAAGCCGGGCACCTTGTAATTGGCCGGCCAGCAAGATGTATGCCACAGAAATCAGCAAATGCTAGAAAAAATTTTTTTGTTGTTATTCTTCAGAACATTGAGAATTGAACCATTCCCAGAATATTTCTGGCTGCAATCTGTAACATTAATATGCACATTATCCTTAAAGAAATAAAATCTAGATGTCCTTGCATTTGGCAACGAGTTTTTCAGATAACAACACCCAAAGCATAATCCATGGAAGGAAAAATTGGCGAGATGGACCATATTAAAATGAAAAGCTTCTGTGAAACATGCTGTTAAGAGAAGAACAAGTGAAGCCAAAAACTGGGAGAAATACTCTGCAAAACACATCTGAGGAAAGAACGCTATCCAAAGGACACAAAGAATCTTTCAAGCTCAACAATGCAAAACCAGCTTGATATAAAATGGGCAAAACACTCAAATGGTCTACTTCTTTAAAAAACATACACAGAGAGTAAAAAGCATATGACACAGTTTCTATGTCCCAAGTCACCACGAAAAGGCAAAGGGAAACAAGACGCTACTGCATGACCAAGTAGGGTGGCTGAAGCCCAGTGACAAGGCACTCCACATCCTGAGGAGGACATGGTGCAGCAGGAGCACTCACTCATCGCTGGTGGACATGCAAGGTGGCGCGACCACTTGGAAGAGGACCGAGCGGTGGTTTCTTACAAAGATAAACAGACGCTTACTGTACTGCCCAGAAAACATCCACCTTGGTATACACCCAAGCGAAATGAACACAGCCCAGGAAACTCCCTCACACAAATGTTCATGACAATTCCCACATGTTTATAGAATAGGTGCCACAATGTGGAAGCATCCAAGATGCGGTGGAATAGGTGAATGCGAAAACAAAACTATGGTGCATCCAGGTGGTGGAATATTTTCCAGCACTGAAAAGTAATGATCTAACAAGTCAGAAAAACACACAGAGAAATCTTACGAATGTATTGCTGAGAGAAATGGTCGGTTGGAAAAAAAATTGCGTACTTATCATTCTAGCTGTATAATATTCTGGAAAAGGCAAGTGAGGAAGCCAGTGAAGCCAGGCGTGGTGGTGCACACCTAAAATCCCAGCACTTGGGAGGCTGAGGCAGGATGATCAGTGCAAGTTCGAGACCAGCCTGGGCTACAAAAGTGAGCTCAAGGCCAGCCTGAATTGCATAGAGACCCTGTCTCAAATAGACAGAAAAAAAAAAAAAAGGGATGAAGAAGTTTTCAAGGAAAAAACTTTATCATACTATAAAATTGAGTCATTATATCAATAAAAACTTTACATAAAATACGTTTGGTCCAGGGAGATATCTCAGCAGAATAAGTGCTTGTCTGGCCTGATGGGATCTTACTGAGGGAAGGGAAGCACTGAAGAGATGGGTGTTGTAACTATGAGGAAACCTGACTACTTTAGGGAGGCTTCTAGTCCTGTCTGTGAGACTGCCCCACTCATGCTGGGGACACTGCATCTCCGATCCACCTACATCCTCCTTTCACGGCTGTGGGTCCGTGCGAGTGTGGAGGGCTGGGTACCCCTGGCAGTGCAGGGCTTCTCCTCAGGAGAGGGTGCTGGCATGTGTCATGCACCTGCCTCCTGCATGGCACGGTTTTCTTCCCCCAGTGCGAGGCTCTAAAGCACTTTCTTTTGTGTTAGTTTCTTGCATGTATTTACCAATTTCAATAAAAATAGCTTTGTATTCTGAGGTTTTGTTATTTGGAGACTTCCTGACCCCGAAGCAAGTGTGCCTGCCAGATCTGGTCAACTCCTAGAGAAGGTGAATCACTCACCACCAGCATACGCTACAGACGCCAACAGCCAATCCAGAGACCACACACCCAGCTAGCTACCTCCTTTACCAGGCTTTCACACTCTGGGCCACTGTCCCTGTACCTTGTCATCTGGGACTAAATGCCAGACATCCAGGTGTCACCAGGTAGTTCCTTAAGAAACAGCTCACCAATCAAAAAAAGTATTCCAGATCTTTCTTGACCAGAATGAAAAATTGAAAGATGCAAGCCAAAACAGAGCCAAAATGTATTTGAAAACTGCAGGATGAGTGGATATGGGAGAAACCAGCTCTGTAGAGCAAACCTGGGCAGAACAAAATCAAAAGGAGGTGAAATAAAAAATAACAGGGCCAGCAACATAGCTCAGCGGTCTAAAGTGCCTGCTTTGGCAAGCTTAGGCAACCACGGGGACCACAGTTCAAACCCGGGCACCACATGCTGTGCCAGCCCCACCCCTAGCACAGGCAGAGCCGGCCTTAAAAAAAATAAATAAATAAAATGGGGCCGGCGAGATGGTTCAGTGGTCTAAAAGCGTCTGCTTAGGAAAGCTCAGGCAACTGTAGGGACTGCGGTTCGATCCCCGGCACCACATGCTGCGCCAGCCCCACCACCAGGGTAGGCTGAGCCAGCCATAAAATAAACAAACAAACAAACAAACAAGCAAACAAATAAATAAAATAATTAAAAAATAAATAAATAATGGTCCATGCTGTGTCTAAAAAATTCCACACAGGCTGTAGTGGGAAGTCACAGCAGGGAGCTACAGGTCTTTCACACCACCCACAACTCGTGGTAGCTCAGGAGAAGGCCTATGTAGGGATCCTACCCGAGCCCTGGAATCTCGTCATTGCCAGGTCCTGCCCATTTTCCCAGCCAGCTTTGCTACACCCATTCCACCTCCATATCGTAGCAATTGCCTGTATGCCCAAATGCAATGAAATGACTCAAATAGCTGATCCTAAGTCTGCTTATGCTGTCTCAACCAGCCCTTCCCACAGAAACCCAGTAAGCACTCTTGCCCACGGTCCTCCACTGCTGCTCTGTGACTGGCCCCAGTGCCTCCCCGTGTGGCTCCCCACTGGTGTGTCACGTCTCCGCCTCATAGGATCTGGGAATGTACCAAACTGTCCTGGGAGTGTATCCGTCATTCCCCGATCTGCTGCCTTTACCAGACCAGAACATTAGCAAAAGCTGCTAAAATATTGCAGGCGGGGGCTTACGTCTCTCTTCGCCTCCCATGTCCTGCAGAAGCTGTGTTCTCCAGCTCTAACTCTCTACAGGATGCAGGGACCAGCAGCCCCTAGCACCAGCAGCAGCCCCTGCTGTCTCTTTGGACAGTTCCCAGCGGAGTGTCACTAGCAAGGCGCCTCTCCTGTGGCACCCCGTTGGTGAAGATCAACTTTGTTAGGGTTACCTGACAGCGCCTCCTTGTGGATGGCTCTTCTGGGCACCTCCCCGGCACAGGCACCCCTGCAATTCTCCACCTTAGGTGACAGACAGCATTCTAGCCCTGGCTTGCGTGCAGGCACAGACTCTTCACAGATTACTTATCTCTGTTCCAGGACTAGCGTCTGCTTCCTTTCCAGGCTGCTGTATTCTTCAGAGGGTTTTTGGTTCTTTTTTCTTCTTAGGAGCCAAGCCCTTGAGACTCTAATCCCATGCTAATAATTCTGCACATTAAACTTTCTCTGCTCCAGTGACTATGTGGTTTCTATTTTTAAAAAATTTAAACAGACACGCAATATTTGTAGTTGATTATGGGGACAGTACTGTAACTCAGTACCTGTATAAAAAGTGCAACAATCAAATCAGAGTACTGAGCACTTGCACTTTTCTGTGGTACTGGAAATTGAAACCGGTTTTAACCACTGGAACTTCCTTAAAAAGTACTTAAATCAGTCCCTAAAAGAAGACTGTAACATGAGGATGAAACCAGACTAGCTATTGACTCTGCTTCTAAATACCAGGCTCTGACATGAACGAGCGGGTGTTTCCCGAATTGAGTTCATTTCAGAGTCTGTGTGGGCCGGTGGCAGGTGTTTATGACAGCAGTTGAAGTGGGGGTGGTCCCATGTGAGGACATGACCGAAGGGTGACTGCAGCGTGGCAGAGCCCCACGGACCTGACACAGGAGCACTGCAGGCCAAGTCCCTGGCGGTTCACAGGAAGGAGACTGGAAAAACATCTGAGCTACCTTCCCACTGCTTTTTCTTTTTAATTTTGAGGAAGGGTTTGCTGCTGCACTGTGTTGCCTGGCTTGGCTGGACCCTGCTCCTCCTTGAAGATGCACGCGTCGGGTACTGTGCCTGACCTAAAGGCGCTGCCATGCTCTGTCTGCCTAGACACCATGTGTGCACTGCACACAATTCTGGAGGTGTGCAGGCCAAGATGAAGGCTCGAGCAGGCTCTGGGCTCGGTGGGCACACTGCTCCTGGCTTGCAGATGGCTATCTTCCTGCTGCATCCTCACTTGTTTTATTTTTAGGGGATATGCTGGGAGTGGATCGCAGGACTTCAAGCATGCTGAGAATACCCTCTCCTCTCCTCCTGAGCTGCACCGGCAACTCCTACCTGGGCTTCTTGGTGCATTCATATTCAGAACACAGATGCAGCTACCTGGGGTGTTCCCTCTTAAAATTGGCATTAATGCACTCAGAAAAGGGTTCTGCCATCAGGCCCTAAGCACCTCCAAAAGTCCCTTCTCCATGTGCCATTATATGGGGAAGTTGGACTTCAACATGCAGATTTGAGGGACTCAAAAACAGTCCCTAAGAGCCACTTAGGCATTTAAGTTAATAATTTTGGAAAGCCAGAAGCTTGTAGGAGGAAGTTTTCCAGTGTGTCTGAAGACTTCCTTTCCTTGCTGTCCTCCTGTGTTGTCCTTTCAGTACAGAGGCTTTACTCTCTTTTGAAGCTCTGTGTTATATAGGACCTTGAAATGATACAGAGGAAATAAATATAACTCTCAATCTGTTAGACGTCAGATATGTCATCTGTGTTCCCTGAAATCCAAGAATGAATTCTAAGGACAATGGAAGTTAATAGTAGATCGTTTTATTGAGGGAGAGACAGTTCTTTAGAGACATAGGAGGGGACCTGAGAGTGGGTTAGTAATGAGCCCGCTTTTCAAAGGCCGATTTATAGGGTGAAATAACAAAGTGGGTGTAAAATCATGAGGTAGGCACAACGCAGGGCAAAACTATCACCAATAAGATTAGTAAGTATAGCCATTGATCAATAGGGAAGCAAGTCTTGTAGCAAACGAACATGGAAAAAACAAGGGTACGTTCTGGAAGAGATGAGTTAGGAGATCCTGGTCACCCACTTGGGTACATCCGGGTAACTGATGTCTACCTAGACTTTATTGGACCAGGTTTATATCTATTGTTGTATATTGCTTACCCCTTCAGGAGGCACGTAGGCCTGCTCATCTTGTCTCTGTCTTGAGGCTAGGCTTTTAGCAGCTGTGCCTATAGTTCCAAATGTCATGTTATTCTCATGCTCCGCACTGACCCCTTGAGTCTTGGACTATAATATTTTTACCTAACTTACCTGTCGATATAGTACAGGATCACACCCTCAAGGTTCAGTTTGCAGCTAAGTCAGCCAGTAGAACAGGATGAGTCTGGAACGAGTGTGGGTTCCTCACTGCAAGATCTGCCTTTCTACTTCCTTGTGTCTACTTCTTTTCACTAGGTAAAGCTAGGCGAGATGTGTCCTGCCCATATCCACAGCACTCCCAGGCAAAGGGGCTTCTAGTTCTCATACCTACTCGCTCCCAAATCAGGGGTGAGCTGAGATGGGAGAAGCCGCTGGATCTTTGAATGCAAGCAAGATTAGGAGAAAAATAAATCTAGCCCAGAGAGCAAATGTCCTAAAGTCAAAATTCTTGAATCAAGAGATACTGGTTTAATGTTTCCTAGTGGAGAATTTTAGTCAACAGAAGTTAAATGTTATTCTTAACAGGAAGCAAGGGTGGAAGCTCCGAGGGCGGCACTGGAACACTTCGTGGCCCTCCAGATGGCAGGGAGGTGGCTTTGGGTGGGGAGGGGGTTGTAAGGCAAGAACTGGGTGGGGAGGAACTGCTAAAGTGCACAGAATTTCTCTCGCTTCAAGATGTCAAGACCAGGGCTGCCCACTGTGCCTAGGCTGGCCCCTCTCGAAAGCCTTTTTGTGAATACAGAAAGGGGACAAGTAATTTTTGATTCCACATGTCCCCAAACTTTACAGTGTTGTTTTAAAAACCTTGTGTCTCCACAGTCAACCTCATTTGACCACACAAACACGTCACGCATAGTCCCTTGCAAGACCCGCAAAGCCTGGGACCAGAGTACATGCCCAGGTCACTCATTGAGGGTCACCTAGCCTCAACCTCAGGCTGCTGGGGGAGGCTCCAGGTGGGGCTGGGCGGAGCCTGAGGAAAGGAGGAGCCCGCCCTGCGCAGGCCCTTCCCGCCCCCAACCCCACGCCCTGCCCCCCGCGCGCGGCCTTGTGGGTAGCGCGGGGCGCCAGGTGACAGCTAATGGCGGCGGCCGCCTGAGTTGGGCGACGGGCGGGTGGAGGAGCGCGGCGGAAGCGTCCCGGCCGCCGCTCCCCTCCCGGCGGCGGCTCCCCAGCGGCGGCGGCGGCGCTCGCGGGGCCCGCGCACCATGGACAGGCCAGGGGCGGCCGCGGCCGCGAGCTGCGAGGGCGCCGGGGGCTCGGGCCTGGGGCCGGCGGGCGGCAGGAGGCCTGCTCGGGCGGCGGGCAGCGCCGTCGCTGGCTCCCGGCAGCCCAGCGTGGAGACCCTGGACAGGTAAGCGGTGCCGGGACCACCAGGGCTTCTTGCGGCCAGCCTCGGGGTCCCGCCCACCCCTCCACGTCCCCAGGCGGCGCCGCCGCCCTCGGACCTGCGCGGGCTGTGCACCTGCCTCCCTTCCGCCTCCGTGCAGCTGTCAGACCGCTTCGGGGCCGCCGCCTCCTGGTTCGAGGCGGCTCCTCCATCCTGCCCCCCGGGCGGAGGGCAGCTTCACCGGGGCTCTTAACCGTGGTCCTAAGACCACGTCCCCCTAGCGCTGCTTGAGGGCGTTTGGGGACGGGGGCGGGGCGGCGACTGGGTACTGGACCTTGGACTCCGTAGGGGTGGGAGCCGCTGCGGATCGAGGCTGGATGCCCTGATGGAAAAGATCAGGATGCAAAACTTTGAGACTGCCCTGGAGTCAAGAGCAGAGAGCCGTTTACTTTGAGTTCTTTATGCTTTGAAGGGATGCTTCATTGTCTCCTTGAACCCTGAGCTTTCGGCTTCTGGGGCAGTTAGCAGAACTGTACAAGTGCGAGGCATGAAAAGGCTGTCTGGCCAGGAAGGTGCACCCCACCCTCTCAGGACAAGGGGCGGCTTGAGCTGCCCTCTCGTGCTGGCCACTTCCCCAAAGGTGGAGCACATGGAGGCAGCAGGCACTGTTGAGATGGAGCCCAGGGGGTTTCAGATGTCCGTTCCTGCCTGTTTTAGGCACATGAGTGTGCTGAAGTTGTTTGAGTTTCCAGGGGCACAGGAACAACAAGAAACACACCCTGGCTTTCCCAGCGCAGTGAAATTCCAGTGCATTTTAGTCCAGTAATCTGGGAGGCCAGCACGTGGAACAGTGAGGACCTGTCTCTTCTGCACATAACCAGCACTGTGGAGGCCTTGGCAAGTCAGAGAATATAACGTGGCTTCGCCCTCTGCTTGCCGTTAAGCCAACAACTGAAGTTGATTGTGATACGATTGTGCGTGACTGAATTATCTGAGGAGCTGGAAAAAGCCCTGAATAGAGCACCGCAACATGTGGCTCATATTCTGATTTCTTTCTGCTTTTGAAGAGCCACAAGTGGCCCCACTCCCAGGACACTCATTCAAGAGATTGAGGGGAAAGCTCAGCACTGGGCCTGATCACTGTGTTGTGGGTTCGGGGAGCCAGGGTGCTTCCTGTATGTGCGGTTGTGGGAGTGCAGGGAGCGAAGGTCTCGTGAAGAAGCTTGGCATTTGAGCCAACTGATGAAAAGTGAGTAGGCCTTAGGGGCCTTGGACAGCCATGAGGGGCAACATGCTGATGAGTGGCTGCTCTAGGGGGGGCAGTAAGAGGGGAGGGAGGCCTGGGATCTGCAGGCAGACAGCTGTCCTGGGGATAATTGGGCCATTATCCCCCATGGCAGGGACTTCTCAGGGTGTGGTTCTGTGTAACCTGCATCAAAATCAGCTCCTTTGCCATCTGGGGCTCCACCCTAAATCCAGTTCTTCCACCTGTGGGTACACAGAGCGGGGAAATTTGCATGTTTTTTTCTCCTTGGCTACCAGCAGGGTGGGTCCTACCGGCTGTTTTGCCCAGGCTAATCGTGTTTAACCTGTTGAGTCAGTGTTGCTATTCACAACCTCATCCTTCAGTGCTCCTTCAGTGTTCTGCTTTGGATGAGAAAGGATATGGTTGCCCCAGCCATGGTCCCGTGGAAGGCTTTCAGGCAGGTGGCCTTCTAGGACCAGTGCTGCACAGGAGTGTGGCCGATGCACCAGAGGTGGAGAGTGCCGTCAGTAGGCGCTTGCAGGGCTTCATCACACCTGCATCTGTTCAGCAGTTATGAGTGTCCACTCTGGGGCAGGCATGGATTGCACTGAGCCCTAGAGCACAGCAGGGAGCAGACTCCAACCTCTGTGCTTGGCGAGTGCGCACTTTGCGGCAGAAGACAGAAAACAAGTGTCCTGTGTTGTCTGTCAGATGATGATAAGTGCTAGAGCAAAACAGGTGAAGTGGGCCGGCAAGATAGCTCAGGGGTCTAAAGCACCTGCTTAGGCAACCGCAGGCACCACATGCTGTGGCAGCCCCCAGCCGCGCCCCCAGCCACACCCCCAGGGCAGGCTGATCGAGCCATAACATAAATAAACAAAGATTTTAATATTAAAAAAAAAAGAAAACAGGTGAAGTGCAAAGCAGGTAGGAAGTGTCGAGTATGTGCCTCACACAGCTGGTGTGAGTTTGGGTAGGATGAGGGGAAAAGCCTGAGAAAGGTGACAGTTGAGGAAGGCCCTGAAGGAGGTGAGGGATCAGGTAGGCAGAAATGGCAGGGGGAATAGCGTTCCAGGCAGAGGCCTGGGCAAAGTACCTGGCACGAGAAGTGGTCAAGGATAGGGAAGGAGAGGGCAGGGAGTGAGGAGGACTCTAAGGAGCACAGAACTTGGGAGGTCAGAGAGGTCAAGGACGTGGCTGGTGGGCAGCCTTGAGGCAAAGGGAGCCATTGAGGACTTTGAGGCTGCTGTGGTAGGCCAGGTAAGAAAAGGATGGCGCAGCCTAGACGGAGCGAGTGGCGAAAAAGATATGTGGTCAGATTCTAGACAGAATTTGAAGACGTGCAGGGTCAAGGCGGCAGGGTTTGCTGAAGGTTAGTTTGGGTATGAGACAGGAAGCAAGGATTTCGAGATACACAGCTGTGGGAAAGGGTGCTGCTGCTTTGGTCAGGTCTCTAAGCAAAGCAGAGTTACAAAATAGGCTTTGGCATGTCGGTCTTGAGCTGCCACTGTAGGTCCCCAAGTGGCTGTGAAAGGGCTGGTGCTGGGTGGAGGTCCCAGCTGGAGACCCAACTCTTGGGGGGAGGGCGATAGGGCAGGCAGGAGAGCTCAGCCTGTGTACACTCAGCTGTGAGGGCTGTGGGCCTAGAGGCCAGGAGCATCCAGCTTGGAGAAGCATAGCTGGGTGCCTCTGGCCTGCAAGTGGTTATTGATGCCCAGAGTGTGGAGGGCACGTGCACAGGCCCAAGAGAAGGGAGACAGGTTATGGGCCTGTGGCCTCTATGCCACTTGTGCCATCTCCCCCGGCTCCTGTATGCCCTTTGCTTTGCAGTGGGCCTGGCTCTGCAGGTGTGGTGTGGTAGGCTTCCGGGGCCCCTCAGCCCTCTTCCTAGTACTCTGACTCCCTGTGGTCCTGTGAGAGCATGTGGCTGGTAACAAAAGCAAGACTCTAATCCCGCCCTCCTATCTGCTTGCTCACAGTGCTACCTTGTGTAAATAGCATTGGCCAGGACACCTCTGATTGCAAGCAGTGACAAAATGCACTTAGTTGAGCTGAAGCCACAGAGATATCTTGGTTGCTGTAATAGCCCCAGATGGGGAGAGATGGCCATGTGCACTTCTGGGCCAGGGGATATGACATGTTGTCAGGACTTGCCATCTCTTGATTTCTCTGCCCTGGCTGGGGTTATTGTTGTTGTTGTTGTTGTTGTTTAGACATGGTCTTGCTATACAGTTCAGGCTGGCTTGAGGTCACTTTGTAGCTCAGGCTGGTCTTGAACTTAGAACAATCCTCCTGCTTCAGCCTCCTGAGTGCTGGTCTGTTCTGGCCTTTTACCCCTGCAGGCCATCAAGGGGGTAGATGGGACCGCGGCAGTAAATCTGGTAGGTGCACACAGCTCCAGGCAGAGAAGAAACTTGGGACCTACTGGCCTGGGAAACTCATCTCCCAGTGGGAGTGGGCTCGGGAGGAGGAAGGGATTAACTCATACAATCCCACCAGAGTGGGTGCAGGTGCAGTTGCCAAAGGAGAGAGTGGTGTCCTTATCAGAAGAACAGAGGGAGGCCGGCTGGCCATTGGGAGCAACCGCTCACTCTTGCTCCGGGGTCGCTGAGGCCAGGCAAGGCTGTGTGGGAATGCATGGGGTACTTGCGAGCAGTGCGAAAGTGGAAGATGGCCTCGCTGTGTGCTGCTGTGCTGTGCTGTGGGAGCAGCAGGTCCCCGCTGCAGTGGTCCCGGACCTCTGGCCTGTCACCTCTGTGCCTCTGTTTCTCATCTCAAGACAGCTTGGCTAGTCCCTGATCCGCCTTCTTGTCACACCACAGTGACCTTTCCTGAGTTGTCAAAGCATTCGCAGAAATGGAGGTAGCGCTTCACTAGCCGCAAAATGCCTCCTCTGCTCTTCGTAACGTTGCGGTCAGTTCTGCTCCATGAAGTCTCCAGTTCACTCAAAAGTACGCTATATCCTAATTTCAAAGGCAAGCCTGAGATGGGTTGAATGCTCGAAAATCATGCTGGAAGATAAATGTTTCTCATTAGCATTAATTTTCTAGGAAAACTCCTCCATATAATCCTAATAGAATAAAATTCCATGAACTATTAAAGAGCAGCATGCTTAACTTACACCTACAGCCTTTAAAAACTTTTAAAAAATATTTAACCACGGATCTAATCTTCGTAATTCTCAGTTAGTATTTCTGTTTTTATGTTAAATGTAAAGCTAACCGAATAGTTTAGCAGAAGTTCATGCGTCTAATAAAATGTATGTATTCCCATTCAGTTCTCATTTTTCTCACCAGGAGTCTATGTTTTAAAAAATATATTAATTACAGTATTTCTTTTAGTCCTACAGGGTCACATGTTGAATGGTGTAAACAGCTCATAGCTGCTACAATTTCTAGTCAGATTTCAGGTTCAGTGACGTCAGAGAATGTGTCCAGAGATTACAAGGTAAGCAACACTGAGCGTTTCATTCATTTTCAGTATATTAAGCAGCCAAGAGGCTTTGTGGTTTTAATTTAGGTGAGCCTTTGGCCCATCAATGCTTAACTGCTGTTAGCTTGGGAAAAGAAACATTGTTTGATCTGAAACTTAGAAGAGAACTTTTACCAGTATGTAGTATATGTGGCCATGGTTTTACAATCGAAAGGGAAAATCCTGTCTTTAGATTGTGATCATTCTTTAAAATTCAAGTTCCATTTATTATAAGAAATGCATAACTGAGTAGGGTGCTTTATGCCCATAATCCCAGCTACTCAAGGGGTTAAGGCAGGAGGATCTTGAGTTCAAGGTCAGCCTGAGCAACATAATGAAACACAGTGGGGAAAAAAAAAGAAACATGTATTTTTGAGTATTTTGTGTTTCAGAACAAAGAAATCTTGATGTACAGTGTGTCTAACTTACATTTTGGTTTTGGATTTAGGCATTGCCTGTGGGTATTCAACATTATCATGTGATACTAGAAGGTAGCAACATTTGCAGAATTTAAGAATATTGTATAGGTAGCCATGTTTTTTCGTCTTTACTGGAGTGAAAATGTCTGTTTATTTTAAACATTGTATTCTTGCTTATTTTAAAGTTAAGAGTGGGGCTTGGGAGATAGCTCACAGGCATAAGTGCTTGCCTGGCAATTGCAAGGTCCCGAGTTCAGTCTCCAGTACCACATGCTGGGCTAGCCCCTGAAGCAGGTGTGGTGGCTCATGGCTGTCATCTCAGCGCTGGCGAGGCTGAGACAAGAGAATCAGTATGAGTCTGAATGTAGTGAGACCCTGTGTCATCAAAAAAAAAAAAATTACTGAAGAGTGGCTCGGGAGGCTGAGGCAGGAGGATCTCTGTAAGTTTGAGGCCAGCATGTGCTAAAAGGGAGCTCAATACGAGCCTGAACTGCATAGTGAAACCCTGTCTCAAAAAGACAAAAACAATGAAGTTGAGAGTGATACGGTCCTTGTTGGCTACTCTTGCACTCACCACCGGTTTCCCAGCACAGTCTGGGAACATAGGTACTCACCACTTGGTTGTTGATTCGGTTAATAAACAAGCAAACAATCCCTTGCTCCATCTTTGTTCAGGCTAAAGACTGTGTGTGATTGTTCATAAACTAACTGAAGCCATGTTTGCATTTCAGTTATGATGTTTGCTTGAATGGAGGTTCCAGTTTCTCATAGGTCTTTCTGTCTGCAAGGATGAGACACCTGATTTTTATAGGCATGTGTGGAACACTTTCGGTGTCCTGGACTGCTATCAGCAGTTTCTGGGCATCACGGTCCTTGACAGACAGTAAATCTGACGAATAGCTCAAGAACTGCAGTGAAGCTCCTAATTTTATTTTTTTATTTTTTTTGTCTTTTTGAGACAGGGTCTCATTATGCAGTTCAGGCTGGCCTTGCACTCATTTTTGTAGCCCAGTCTGGTCTTGAACTCACACCGATCCTCCTGCCTCAGCCTCCCAAGTGCTGGGATTACAGGAGTGCACCACCACGCCTGGCTGAAGGTCCTAATTAATTCTCAAGAGCTACTCCTTTATGGAGCGGTTTTAATTTCAGTTCCTCCTCAGCTCCTAACAGAACTAGTACAGAAACTGACTCAAGAGGCTGAGAGACTGTGCCACGGAGATTTGGCTGCAAAGCTGTCACTTGCTTCTGTAGCTAGCAGATACTGTTGATTGTGCCTGCCACAGGCACGCACAGCTGATGATGAATGCAAATGGGATCATCCACCCACTAGAGGAGTGTCCCCTGCTCCCTGCCTCTTAGAAGCAGCTGGGACTCCTGGGCTTCACACCTTGCCCTGGCCAACACTACCCACTGGGAGAAGGATTGCTGCATCACAGGTGCATGGGTGGCCAGCCACTGGTGCCAGTTGTCCCTTTGCTCCCACTTCCCAGAGCAACTGCCCTATGAAGGGGAGACTCAGAGACATGGAGGCATAAAAGCTAGCTTTCAGCCCTTGGGTGATTGTCTTCCTGGACATCTGTGAGGGCACCTCGATGTTTTCATTATGGTTGGATAGCTCTGCGTGTTGTGCGGCTTCTGAGGCAGACTGGGTGTTGCCTGTGTACCTATCCTTTACAGTGCTAGAGCAGACCACACCTATACTGTAAGTGAGACAGTCCCGTTCTGTCACCTTTAAGTCCATTTACAAACTGCATATAGCGGAATTAGCTCATGTCAGAATGGTTTAGCAGATGATATTCAGAAACAATAAGGCTTTGCTTTTTTTTTTGAAAGTTAAAAATTGAAGTCCCTACATTGATAGTAAAGAAAGCCTTTGAAGATGAATAATAGGGCATGTTTTATAACTGTCTTTGTTATATTTTGTTTGTACCCAAATCTGCAAAGTTGGCATTCAGTTTCTAATTTGAAAGTTATAATGCTTGCTTCAAAGACAAGGCTTTTCTTTAATATTAAAAGTATGCCAAACATAGTGGCGCAAGCCTATAATCCTACCTACGCCAGAGTCATGCATAGCTGGTAATGAGGGGAAATTGATCATAAGTCTGTTCCCACCTACACCAGAGAACAGGAGCATCACACATTTCAGGCCAGTCTGAGCAACTTAACTCTGTCTCAAAATAAAATTGTAAAAAGGACTGCGTGTCTCCATGATAGAGCAATTGCTTAGCATGTGTGAGGTCTGGGGTTCAAAAATAAATCAGTAGATACATAGATGACAGATGGATAGATGGATAGATAGATAGATAGATAGGCAGGCAGGCAGGCAGACAGACAGACAGACAGACAGGCAGGCAGACAGGCAGACAGGCAGACAGGCAGACAGGTAGACAGACAGAATAAAATGTTTCTAAATCACAAGAATACTTATGGCTTTTTTTGTTTTTGCAGAACTGGGGATCAAACTCAGGACCTCCCACTTGCCATGCAGGCACTTGTGCCCCTGAGCTATCTCCCTAGTCCCCACAAGAATACTTATGCATGCTCCTTGTAAATAATAAAGCTGAGCCTCCAAGATCTCTTCTGGCACTTTAGCCATTGCATGAGTTTGGCCCCAAAGATGCAGGCATTAGTTGTTAATGATTGAAACTAGCACATAAATATGTCTTATCTGCAGTACACATTTGGCTTGGAGGGTATATTATTATAAGTTAAGCTCAAATTGGATATTAAATGGGAACTGATATTAACATGGAACATGTCACTTGCATCTTACCTGAAATTCTGGTCGTCTTGTGAGCCGCTGGCTGCTGAGAGTGGATTCCTATCATCACCATCTCTTCTCTAGCATACTTGAAGCTCACGGCTTTTAGACTTTTTTGACATATTGTCCACTTAACCCTTAAAATCACCTAATGATGTGGCTATTGCTATAGTCATCATTTATCAGATGAGGAAAACAGAGGCCCTTAAGAATAAATTGCTTAGTATTAGACAGTTACACTTGGTATTGGAACCCAGATCACCCTGTTGAAAAGCTAGAGTAATTTTAAATTTTGTGCTTCCTGGCTGCTGTTTTTCAAAATGTATATTAGTGCACCAGTGCTTCCTGGACTGCCTCGAGAACGGCAATTTCTTGGTCCTTATCCATCTTAGCCAATCATAATGTCTGAGGAAAGTTAATGATTGTCTCATATATTTCTTGTGGAAAACCTGAAAACCTAGGCTTCTTAAGTTGGTGTCTGTTTAAATTGGAGATGGGAGCAAATGTGTGGTTTATTACTATAAACCTGAATAATAAGCATCTCATGTTAGGTATTAAGAACAGTCATTTATTCTTTACTTGTACAATAAGTTTTCACTCAAGATCAGATTACCCAAAGTGTGGTAATAATACCACTGATACCATATAAGAATATGGAATGACCATGGACATTTTTTTTGTTGTTGTTTTTGTTTTTTTTGCGGGACCAGGGTTCGAACTCACGACCTTGTACTTGCCAGGTAGACAGTTGTGCTACGGAGCTACCTCCCCAGCCCTGACCATGGACATATTTTAATAGAATTTCTTTGTTTTGAGACAGGGTCTTGCTGTGTAATTCAGGCTGGCCTTAAACTTGTGGTGATTCTGCTGCCTCAGAGTTCAGTGATTGACAAGCCCCTAGGCCTGCCAATAGTTATGTCATTCTTTTATTGTGAATTAGAAAACTAGCATATCAAGCTTGTGATTTAATTGGTATTATTGCTTAGAGTAGAGTAAGTATACAATAGAAGTAAATTGTAAATCAGTATAAAGACGTTAATATTAATAAAAGTGATATTCAGATACAACAGGCCAATCTTGTAGATGCAGTATTGTGAAATGACAGATGTTCAGAAAACACTGCCCCACCTGAAAGAGTAGGTAGTTATTATGTTGAATTATAGGTCAGCTAAATTAATAAATGCATTCTTTAATACCAAGTCATCTTGATGAATTGCTGAATAATTAAGACTACCAAGAGGAATGTAATAGAAGGTTTGTTTTCCTTACCTTCCCAACTGCTACCTCAGGTAGTTTCATTTTCACTAGGCTAACAAACAGTTTTTAAAAAGTCTCCCTCAAACTTGTCCAAAAAAATTAGGAACAAGATGTTAAAGTCATCATCCACAGACTAGGTAAAATAATACAATTCCAAATTAGAATGACACATTTCTAGGAACTACTAGTAGCAATAACTCAGCTGATCACAGTTTCCATTGTTTGGAAAGTAGAACAAGGCCAGGAAGAGGCAGCCTGATAGAATGGTACCAACAGGACTGGTTCGCTTCTTGACCTTGTGTAATCTCTGTGCACAGTTTCCTTGTCTGTAAGGATAAAAGGGTTGGGTTAGGTTATAACCTTCTAAATGTCTTTGTTTCTAGAACAATCTTCAGTTATGTTTGCCATAGGATCTAGTTCTCTCCAGCCTTATGGAAATTAGGATACTGATTTTAGTATGATCATCTTATTTCTCTTGCTCTGTCATTGTTGTCATCAGCTCTCTGTTCCTCTCCTCCCCTCTCCTCCCATGCACATACAGTTGCTAGATCTGCAAACATTCTCAAGAAAAAACACAAAACAGATCAAAGTGCTACATAAAGTTTGA